>CM057343.1:87665528-87923983 GCA_030015575.1 Agapanthus africanus
TTTTCTTTGGTGCTCTGGTCTGTATGTTTTGGGGTTTCAGGTATTGTTTGTTTAGCCCAAAATTTCATGTGATGCTAATTTTGTTAAGGGGCTAATTCGGAGTATTTCGTAGTCGTAATTTTAACATTGTTTCACGTAACTTAGACGACGTTTAACAGTTCGAACGAACTTCAAACACCACCTCATTACTCTCGCTGGAAATTTTCCAAGTTTTGGAATTTTCCAAGTTCAATATATTCGAAAGATTATGCAAGTAATTCTATGGACTCTTTGGAAGAACATAACCCTAACTCGATTTTATGACCATGGAATCGCAACCAAGCCCTAGGGTTTGCCGTAGTTCCTTGGCGCCATAGGTGAGGCAAGGGCTGACCCTTCTACGGTCGGTTCATAGGTATTGTGGCATGTTTTGGGTATTTTAACTTTGCTCAAGTGTTGAGCTCTCGGGGAATTGTGGGTGTTTGTTGATTCGATCGAAATGTTTAACGTCATTTAGTTTTTTTGTGAATGTGATACAATAATTGGAATCTACACTAATTAGTTTTGTGAAAAGTAATTAGTTGCATGTAAATATAACATTTTGGTCCCGAGAAGAATCGGGAATCTTGTTGAATTACCCGACTTCTTTTGAAAAGGTGTTTTCATGGATGTGACCCAAATGTAAGATTTGCATCGTTAGGAATGAAATCCAGAATATGTGATTTCCGGGTTTATGATGTCTAACGACAATGTTGATTTTAATTGTTGTAGTTTTTCACTTTCTTTTCTGCGACTGTAAGTGTGGTATATGGTGTATTTCCGGTTTCATTGCTATACATCAACGACAATTGGGGTACGCATACTTAGTTACGTTGATGACATGTGATGTTATGTGTTGCTGAGATATGATGTATAGGATCGTAGTGATTGAAAGGCCGGGGTTTTTATGTGAGATGAGAGTTTTTATTTTCATTCATGTAAAATTCATTATATGTAATATTATTTTATTGGGACACTTTCGGGTTGAGGATGATGCAACATTGTTGTATATTATTTACTTTTCCGCATTAGGATAAACCCAAGGTGGGAAGCACAAGTGACCGGGTTCTAGGGTCCAGTCGGAGGCCATCTAGAGGAGTCGTGACCGGGTCTCCTAACTCTAGAATTGGTAGGTCACTTACCGCTCTCGTAGGGGTCTAGGGGTGTGGGCTTGGCTATTCGTCGCGACCGTGGAATCCGTATTTTCTATTGTTGGCTAAATACAAAATACGGACCTCCTAGTATATCCTATATTTTCATATATGTGCTTCTGCTGTTGATATTCTGTGATGTGATCACTTTATATGCTGAGACGAATGGTGTATTATATATATGATATATAATAAACGTTGCATATGTTTTGCATCCGCGCTAGTCCCGCCCCGCTATGTTGTTAGTTAAGTAACCTAACGGTACATAAGGAGACACTGTGGCGAATGCGGATGGCATAAGCGTACGTTCTATTTTCGTTCTTTTTTGTGATGGCTTAAGTACTTAAATGATGGGACTGCATTAATGAGATTAATGTATAGAAAAAGAAACCTAAAAGATGTTGTAGAATCGGATTTGAAACCTACTCGGCTTTTTATGAAAAGACAAGTTTTTAAAGTGCGGAGCTTAAGCCACTCCTTTTAAAACCATTAGATTCTACAACGATATCAAGTTCAAAGCGTTGTTTTCTTAAAAACCATTCGCAGCCCTCCATCATTTTAGGAAGTAGAGTACTTAGTATTCGTGCTATGTATGTTGACTATAGCCAAGATGTAGTGTACGGTAGCTAAGTGATGTCTTCCTACACGGCATATGATGCGATTAATTAGGACAGTCACATGATTATTTTGAACATAGCGAAGGGTCATGTGGGTGGGTCTAATTAATCATGAAATGACGGGTAGAACTTGACTAGTGCTTATGATATGTTGACCATAGCCAAGGTCATTAGTGTTAGGGGTAAAAACCATATCGGGAGTTTCAAGAGTTGAAATTTGCAATGCGATTGCATACCTTCTATGTGAGAGTAGGATCCCGATCCCACTGTGAGCAAGAGTTGCTCCCAGGAGAGTTTTGCATTTTACAATTAGCTAACCTATTAGGTGTCTAGAAAGGTGTCAACGGGGCTACGCCTCTGGGAAAACGAGATTTATTTTAATTAGGTCAGTGCGAAAGTATGGGGAACCTCCTTCAAAGTACCGACACTGGCCTGACTGAACTATTAGAGAAGTTGTAGACTGTAATTAATCCTAGCTAATTTTCTTCTTAAGGTTTGAAGGAAAATTTGATAAAAGCAGCGGGAGACATCGATTAGATAAGATAATAACCAATCCGATCTTTGCAAGAACTTTCGCTGAAAGTATTCTTTTCTCTCTTCTAATGGAAGATAACCATGACTGGACTTAAGCTTTTGTTAGAGAAAAATAAGCTAACCGGGCCGAACTATAAAGGCTGGCTAAGGAAGATTAACATTGCTCTCACATATAATAAAGTATCATATGTCCTAACTGTCGCAGCCCCTCCCAGCCCAGGCCCTGAATCTTCTGTTACGGATAGGGAGATCCGTAAAACGTGGGATATTGACTGTGCTACTGCCAAATGTCTCGCGCTTGTATCGATGGACAATACACATCAAAAGCAGCATGAGCAGATGGATGTTCAATCCATCTTTCTCCATAAAAAAGAGTTGTATGGGGAGCAATCTCGTATCTTACGATACGAAGCGTCTCGAAAGTTGTTTCAGATGCAGATGGCTCCTGGCACACTAGTAGGTGATCATGTTTTGAAGATGATAGCTCTTATTGAAGAGCTTGAGGGCCTCAGATGGACAATGGAGAACGAACAATATGTTGATATTGTTCTACAGACTCTTCCTCCTGCCTTTGCTCCATTCATAGTGAACTTCAACATGCATAACATGGAGAAGTCACTACCCAAACTTCTCAATATGTTGAGAAGTGCGGAGAGCATGCTTAAGGCAAAGTCTCCCTTTCTGACTATTGGACAATTTTCTTCTTCCGTCCCAAAAGCCAAGGCCAAGGGAAGGAATAAGAAAAAACGCACCGAACCGAGAGGTGGAATTAAGAAGGTACAAGGGAGAGACAAATCCAAGGTCGAGAAGTCGGGAAAAAGAGAATGTTTCCACTGCAAGAAGACATGGAACTGGAAGCGGAACTGTATTGAATACCTTGATCTTAAGAAAAAGAAGCATGGTGATGCTTCTGCTTCAGGTATGTTCATGACTGAAAACCGTTTTTTTATAAATTCTGCTTCCTGGGTATTGGATACCAGTTCGGGTTCTCATATCTGCAATTCTGTGCAGGGCTTGAGAAATAGCAGAGTTTTGAAGACCGGTGATCACACTCTCCGAGTTGGAAATGGTTCCAATGTACATGCAGTTTCAGTGGGAGAGTATCACCTAGGGTTTCCGTCGGGTTGTATATTGGTTTTGAACCCATGTTATTATGTACCTAGCATGCTTTGTATTATAATATCCGTTTCTTTGTTAGACAATGAAGGATATCATTTTGTATTGCAACATAATGTTATGAACATTAAACTGAATCAAGAGTTGATTGGTTATGGTACACTAAATAACGGGATATACGTCCTAAATCAACACACAGTTTTCTACATACAACACATAAATAAAAGAAAATTTTCAGATATAAATGAAGTTTTTCTTTGGCATTGTAGACTTGGTCATATTAACGAAATAAGACTAAACAAGCTTCATAAAGATGGATATTTAAATCCTTTTGAATATAAATCTTATGCGACTTGTCAGTCTTGTATCAAAGGGAAAATGACCAAAACCGCGTTTACAGGTCACGGAGAAAGAGCTATAGAGTTTTTGGGCCTCATACATAGTGATGTATGTAGGCCAATGTCTACACATGCGAGAGGCGGTTTTTCATACTTCATAACTTTTACTGATGATTTCTCGAGATTCGGTCATGTGTTTTTATTAAAGTATAAGTCTGAAGCTTTCGAGAAATTCAAGGAGTACAAACTTGAAGTAGAAAAACAAAAAGGAATGAGCATCAAGATATTTCAATCAGATCGAGGTGGAGAGTATCTTAGTACAGAGTTTTCGAACTTCCTAAAAGAGAATTGGATTCTTTCTCAGCTCACTCCCCCTTACACATCATAGCACAACGGTGTGTCAGAGTGGTGGAATCATACCCTATTAGATATGGTACGATCCATGATGAGTGATGTTGAGTTACCTCTTTCCTTTTGGGGGCATGGATTGGAGACTGCAGCTTTTCTGTTGAACAAAGTTCCAACCAAGCCCGTGTCTACCATTATATATAAGATATGGTATGGAAGATACCATCTCTTAAACGAGTTAAGATTTGGGGTAGTCCGGCTTTTGTCAAAAAGGAGAATCCAGACAAACTCGAGACACAGTCAGTCAAGTACATATCTGTGGGATATCCAAAACATTCATTTGGATATCTTTTCTACCACTAGGAGGAACAAAAGGTGTTTGTTCTCAGCATGACACATTTTTAGAAAATGAGATTTTTCCAAATGATACTGATGGCAATGTGGTGGATCTAGAAGAGGTTCTAGAGACACAAGTTATAAATGACGACTTGGTTGAACCTGATGTTGCAACAGAATCTTATGAACCTTAGTCACTCCGTAGATCTGCTAGGACTTCTCGCCTACCGGAGAGATACTATGGTTTTCTCATTGATGGTGATGGAGAAGATTACATCATGGATGATGATGACCCTACCAGTTTTCAGCAAGCTATCACGAGTGGTGATTCTGTGAAGTGGCTGTATGCCATGAGATCCGAAATGGAGTCTATGTACACCAACAAAGTATGGACTTTGGAATTTGTACCCTCTGGGGTAAAACCCTTAAGGTGCAAATGGATCTTTAAGAGAAAGATCGGTGTAGATGGACAGGTGGAGACCTATAAGGCAAGGATCGTAGTGAAAGGATTTCGTCAAAGATCAGGACCGGACTATGACGAAACATTTTCTCCTGTAGCCATGCTTAAATCCATTCGGATCCTACTTGCTGTTGCTGCTCACTACGACTATGAAATCTGGCAGATGGACGTTAAAACTGCTTTTCTAAATGGTGATTTATAAGAATGCATTTATATGGATCAGCCAAAGGGCTTCATTAGGTTACGGCAGCGCCCCTGCCAACAAAACCGTGCCTAAATGCGGAACAAAAATTTACAAAACTGGCGCTACCATGACCTGATGCCCGGATCTACCCCAAACCCTATACTAGCAATATGTAAAACTAGGAGTTAGATGGTTATACCGAGTTGATTCATGTCCTTTGGTCTTGAACCATCATCCCAAGCTCCTAGAGGCTCCTTGATTGAATTTGGTAGCCGGTCTTCCTCTATTTACGATGATCAACCTGAGGGAAACGGCGCAAGCTCCAGCCTCGCCAAGAGAGGCAACCGACGCTCCAAGATTGCTAGCAATAGAGAGTGGAGGTGTAGGAATGTGTCATTATAATATTTCTTTCATCACAAATGCTCCATGAGCAACCATAGAAGATGAAAAGGTGGTGAGTAAACCAAGTGGCATGAGCAACTAAAGAAAAATGGCTAAGTGTTTTCTCCAAGTGAGAATGAGAGTGAGCAAGTAAAGAAAGGAAAAATGAGCAAGGGAACTCTAGAATGGTGGCTGCCCCCCTCTCTCAATCTTCCAAAAAATATCTCATCTCCTTTTCAAATAAACAAATGAGAGTCATGCCTCTCTACATGCCAAAATCCATGCTCATGCTAACTCACCTTCCACCTCATTTGTAAAACAAATGAATTTCCAAAAAGGAAAATCATACAAATGAGGTGTACACTTCTAGAAGTTGTTCCGTATAAATACGGAATACTTCCCGGTACACTATCGAAATATATATACGCTTATTCGTACAAAAATACGAATAACCAAGAGAGAAAATGAATAGTTAACAATAATACGAGAATACATATTTATAAATACATATATAAATTATTAAATCAAAACCTGATTTAATAAACCGCCTCGGTCCTAAGCCGCTAGTATTATCAACCGTCCGACTAAAGTCTGTGCAGCATGTACACATATTTAATCGGACACCTGTATGTACCAATATACGTCATCTACACCATATCGTCTGAACCGTGGAAACTCTCTGTGTGGGATTCTAAAGACTCGTCAATACGCTGGTAGTGGGTTTAACCACAAACACGTCAGCGGCACTAGCTGTACGTAACGGCTACCCAGGTATTGAACGAAAGGAAGGCCGATGAGCAAACTCATCCAAACCCCTACTGAGCCTGATAGTGACAATATTCATACAGTTCGGTCTGTTCGTCTAAGAGTATCACATATCGAGTCTATGGGGTAGATAAAGTCAGACCCCTAATAACACGATAATTAGTGTCGGTATGAAACCCATCACCACCTGAGAAATTATCGATCCTGGATCGGTAATTCTCGTCTACCCCGGCCGAGGATTTCTAGTGATGGCCACCCATGCACAATGCGATATCAACCCCCAATACCGGAAGAGGCAAATCCCCGACGATCCGCTTACTGCCTCCATATGGCTCGGGACTGTACCCAACTAAAACCTGTTTGCATGACTCCTTTGAGCCATGATAGGGTAGTAATCAAAGCACAGTGGGAACTCACATGAGACAAATGACGATCTCAGGTCGACATACTAACCTGTACACATGTCACCAGGGAACTGCCATATGAAAATAGGTATAATACCATCTAGAGGTTCCCGGCAAGACCGTACAGTGTACTCATAACCCAATGAGCACCTGTATACTATCTTAGGTGAACAAACTAACACCAATGGCTTGTTAGACCTGGCCACTGCCCCTCGTCGGGTAGTATACACTAGTCTACATTGGAGTATCGATGCCCAGTCTCGAAACTCCCACGACTAAGGACATTTAAGGATTTGCTTATAGACCCCCATCTCCCACATATATGATCGTCATCATAATGCTGGTAGTCAAGAAAGAATCCTATGGGCTCTATCAATATGTAAAAATGATGATAAAGACAAACCAGATAGCATACTATCATCTCGACTGACTGTTCTACCGGTATAGGTCCTCCCTTAATTATCATAATCACCTACCTGCGACTACAATAATTGCCTTGAGGGCACTATAGCCAACAATCTCCCACTTTCACTTAAGGCCAATTATTGCAGTGTCGCATACTCACAGCTCGTTTGATACCAAATACCCAACTTCTCTACTAAGCAGTCTCGCAAAGCCCGTTTGTGAAACTTTGCGTTTGAGAAATACCCTCAGTGAGTGGATCCGCTCTAGTGTTTCTTTCTGTATCATTCTATATCTCAACTTTGTGGAGAAAGTTATCTCCCAAAATGAGCAATACCTGTCTTAGAATATGTCTCGATATCCGATGGGACCCAGTTCACAAATGAACTCCAAATCCAGCAAACTTCTTAGACTGTATCATCCATTGAATTTAATCAGTATCATGCGCCATCCTATCCACAGTATCCGCTTGGACCACCTTTCCAACATACTGTCCCTCAAAAGAGGAAAAACTATAACTCCGACAACTACTCTGTCATCCAGGTCACCTTGGAAGCATGAAATGATAACCGTCTCCTGAAGGAGACTGCCATTACCATATTCCAACATCCACTTATGTTCATAAGTGCTTCCCAATGTTTATCAAGGATTGGATTAATATATGCTTATTGCAGCTAGTGCAAAAGCAATATCTGGTATGGTACTTGACATTTCATGATTAACTCAATTGCCTAAGCAAGTGATATGCTAATCAAGTAGATCCCTCTTCCCTTTAGTCTGTAAGACACCTTTAGAGAGGGTGACTCTATCACCTGCAGGTACACCACCATGTCAGGAGTCGTCCATTCTAAAACACTTTAGAATAGTGTCAAGTACCCAAATTGGGACATTTCCCAAATCTAGATCTAAAACTATAGATCTAGTAACCAGAAACCCTGATATTATATACATGTCCTATGTGGAGAAACAACTGTGTGACAACCACATTATAACCGATCGTAGTATAGGAATTTCACTTCCTATAAAGTGCATGTCATCCCAAATACCAGGACATCACACCCTACTACCTTCTTACCAGATCCATCTCCTATTCTGATGAAGTCAAAACCTATGACTGTCACATCAAAAATAGATGATATATTTCCTCCATACCTACTTTAGTCTATAAATAGACATAAGCTACTTGCCCACTATGCTTCCGCTTCTCCCACTAACTACAATAACCCTCTGGCAGAGTCATATACACGTGCACTTCTAAAGCTAGTTTAGAACGAAGCTATACTCATCCTCCTGCCGGGTCTTATAGTCTAAAACATCAGCAATGGCATGTCTGGGTAAACAAGAACCTCCCTGTCACCATCTCTGAGAAGACAAAAGTACCTCTCGGGTGCCTGAGGTTACTCACCAAATCTGCGGAGTGGCCAATGGAATGTCAAATCCAATTGAATCCTCAGGTTCTATTAAATCTTCAGCGATCGTTTGTGGTTCTGGAATCACTTTCAGTTATACCAAATTCCCAGTTTTGTTTTCTAAAAAAATCCATTTTACTAAAACTGTGGCGAGTCAAGAACAATATCACTATTGATCTTCCTGATGGTAAAAAGTTAACCCTCCAAAGCCCGGGATAACCCACAAACTTCCATTACTGAAACGTGCCTTGGGTTTATCCAGATTCTTGTTTTAAGTATCATCCGGACAATTCCCTATAACTTAACATTGTTAAGATATAAATTGATTCTATATATATCCAATATAGAAACAAAAGCACTAATTTAATTGGAACCAGATTCAAAATCATGCAGCTGTCTCCAGTGCATATGAACCAAATAGAACGAGGCATATCAGCATTACTCATCAAGGAGTGCATCCATATATGAGTAATCTGAAAGAGAAGCAAGTTCTCAAAACCATTACTATCAACGGAATACGAAACACAAGTATCTACATCTTCGACTATCTCGAAGAATCCTGATACATTATACAGATAGTTCTCTACTTTATTCTGATACTTATAACTTCTCAATATTCGAACCTTGCATTTCAACGAAATACTTGTCCAGAACTGGAGAAGTCATAAGTAAATAGAATATAGTACAAGTACCAACCCCTTTGTCCTAATGGACACTCGACAACATACAATACTTTGTATAAGTCTACTGAGTTTAACAACTCAAACCCTGGCGTCGTAGGTTAAAAATTGTACTATGGTTAAGAAAAATTACACCGCTGTTGAATGCACCTTACTTAATCACCAATTGATATAGGTAAATGTCATAGACATAATTTCAAAAAGTTTTATCTCACTTTATAAAATAAACATACAGATATATCAGTTTGAAAATGGTGCATAACAACGAATATTCAAAACTAAAAATTAGCCGTCAGGAAAAAACCAGATGATTTCCTCAAATATCACCAATTACAACAAATTTCGATATAATGAGGATTTAATCACCCAATTTTCAATATCTTACTCCCACTCACCATCTGTAATAACATACAGATGTGAGAAACTGATCTGGTAAATACATACCTTGGAGTTAGATTCCAATTGGGAAAACAGTTTTCAATTAGTATCTCACAGTGAAACTGAAACATGAAAATGTTTCAAAGGGGTTAATTGGTATTCTTAGTAACGCCTCTTCCACTATCCTGATTCATGACAGTAACCATATACTTACCTTCCCTCACTGCAATCCCTTTATTATGTCTTTACTTATTACCTTCTGTACACCTTCGTTAGGCTAATTGGTTTTCTTCCTTCCCTACCCTTCAGCACCAGCCTAAGGTTTGGAAGAAGACTATCCAATAAGCGTAAAAGATGTACACTCCTTATGCCAGGAGCCTTCACAACCTAAGAGAAGGTAATAGGAAAAGACATCTGAATAATCCTATTCTATTTCTCCTGAACCAGAAACCATCCTCTAATCTTGAATGAATTCCTTCGAGTTCGTATGTAACTATACGATGGCATGTCCAAACATTATGGACGTTCGTAGTGATACGAAGTGTTCTGGAGAAATCCAAAGTGGATGTGGGAGTGGCAGGGGTATACACGATTTTGTCGTGAATGATAGCAGTCACAATTTTCTTTGTCGTTATTCTAATCCCTTTATATGTCTTTACTTATTACCTTCTGTACACCACACATACGCTAATTGGTTTTCTTCCTTCTCTCCCGTTTGACACCTTCCTGTGGTTTTGGAGGAAGACTATCCAATAAGCTCAATAGGTGTACTCTCTCCTAATCCTAGGAACCCTCACAACTTGAGAGAAGGTAAAGGGAAAAGATAACCGAATAATCTTATTCAATCTCTCAAGAACCAGAATCCATTCTCGAATCTGGAACAAGTTCCTTCGAGTTCGTATGTAACTATACGATGGATTGATCCAATAGGAGTGGATTTTCATAGTGATACAGGGTGTTCTGGAGAAATGCAAAGGTGATATAGAAGTGGCAAGGATATATGCGACACCGTGACATTCCAAAAACCAAAGTGTTTTAAGAAGGTTCGGTTAACTGGGTTCATGAGTTTTACTTTAGGGCGGGTCATAGTCGCAGCCAAAGAGAGAGAGAAAAGAAACACTCAGCGTGTACTCTAATGTAGATCAGAATGGTTAATCACTTTATTTAATCAGGATGTCTCCCACTGTTTCCTCGAATTCTCCTCCAAACCAAAAGGAGAATTAGTCGGGATCATCTAAAATCATCCGAGGAGTAATCCTACTCATCATTGGGAATCGTGATCCAATTATCATCGCATGATAACTTGATGGAATCCACTCAAGTTACTACACTTCAGAAGGTATGCGCAATCCTGGCAAGTTTCCTGTATGTTTGAAACTCCCGATGTGATTTTTCCCCCAAGCGGTTTATGACCTTGACTAGGTCAACAAACCATAAACCGCTAGTCAAGTTTAACCTATCATTATCCTGGATTGCATTAAACCCACCCGTACGTGTCCTTGACTAGGCCAATAAGGCCGCACGACCGTCCTAAGCAATCTCATTTACAATGCAACAAACAAGCACCACTTAGCTACAGAACATTACGCCTTGACTAGGTCAACAAACGCAACACGAATACTAAATAATACTTGTAAGAAATGACGGAGGGCTACGGCCGGTTTTCTGAAAAAACACCTTTAACGTAATGAATTTGATATCGTTGAAGGAACCGAGTGGTTTTACAAATATATAGTGGCGAAAACTTTTGCTAAAGAGGTCACTCCCTGTGAAGGGATCTCGGTTCTTTCCTCATCGAATGAGGTGCAGGATATTTCAAACTGAATACCACGATGCAAAGCAAAAGAAAACGACTATAGTGAAGTTATTACACAAACTTTTACTCAAGGGGTCACTCCCTATGAAGGGATCTTGGCCCTTGCCTCGTCGAATGAGGTGCAGGATATTCCTAATCGAGTACCATGATGCAAAGCAAAAGGGAACGTCTGTAATGTCAAATTTTAAAAGAAAACTTGGTTCCAACAACATCATATATAGATTTGTTTTATCCTTGCATTGGTCAAAATCAACGCAGTCCCATCAATTAATCACACTAGAAAAGAACGAAAATATGATGTACGTATATGCCATTCGCATTCTCCACTGGGTCCCGTCATCACCCGTTAGGTTACTTAACAAACGACAGAGTGGGGACTGGACTAGCACGGGTAAAAACATATACAGCATCTACTAGTATATATAAATATATATAACATTCGTCCCAGGCATGATATAAAGCAACATCACAGAAGCATCACAGAAGCAACACAGAATGGTGGATAATCCTGGAGCCCCGGGTTTCACTTGAGCTGCAAATGAGACCCGACGTTCCCTGTCATGTCGATAGCCTATGCAATGAAACCGAGACAACTACGAGCGCGGCAAGTTATCCGCCAAAACCAGAAGTGAGGCAACCCCCTTCAACAATGTGAATGGGTCACCCAGCACTTCACGGAATCCGGTAACTTGAGCAACCCTCCGTGGGTCAACCTATACCCCCTACGAGTGCGGTGAATAGCCTGCCAATTCTAGAGTAAGGTCCCCTCCGTCTAAACGCCATGAGATGCAGACCCATTTTTCTCTGGAACCCGGATTTCGTGAACTCCACCGTAGGGTAATCCTAGTACAGAAAAGAAAATAATATATACAAGGGTGACATCGACCTCAACCCTGTCCTGCCCCAAACAAATAATATACAAACTGGCAGTGACGAAAGTACACATGTCGGACGCTCGTCCCGCAATATTAAATGTACAAATGAGTCTAAACTGTACTACCATTGCACCCAAGCTATCCACCACGACGATACAGCCACAACACAGCACAACACAGAATATCAACGAGAATGTCACGTTCGCAAACCCGTCTAAAAGAACATATAGCAATTAGACGAGTTGAACCTCTTTAAGGACATTCACGGTCGCAGATAGTAATGTATGTACTGAAAACATTTAAATATTGTTAAATTATCGACTTCGAAACACCCCGAATTGCCCTGAACAAAAGATGATATAATTTTCAAAATACGCAAAACAAGTAATACCACTGAACCAATATTCTAGAGACTAGACCACACGCAAAATACAATGCCCAAACTCGAAAGCAGGACCGGCCAGCTCGGAAAATTAACACATGTGGCCGGGTCAAAACGGGTGGAACGGATTCGTATCTGGGGTATGTTCTAGTGTTCACTCAAGTAGTCTTCTGCAATTGCTTAAAAAAAATTTTGAAGACTTTAAAATTGACAGAAATCGGAATGTGCAGTGCACTGTTTTAGGGTTGCTTTGGTTTTGATACTTTAACATTGTCTAAACTAGCTAGCTAAGGGTTTAACGGCTGGCTTTGATACCATGCTGGGTTACGGCAGCGCCCCGACCGACAAAACCGTGGTCAAATGCGGAACAAAAATTTACAAAACTGGCGCTACCATGCCCCGATGCCCGGATCTACCCTAAACCCTATACTAGCAATATGTAAAACTAGGAGTTAGATGGTTATACCGAGTTGATCCGTGTCCTTCGGACTTGAACCATCATCCCAAGCTACTAAAGGCTCCTTGATCGAATTTGGTTGCCGGTCTTCCTCCATCTACGATGATCCACCTGAGGGAAACAGCGCAAGCTCCAGCCTCGCCAAGTAAGGCAACCAATGCTCCAAGGTTGCTAGCAATGGAGAGTGGATGTGCAGGAATGTGTCACTATAATATTTCTCTCATCACAAATGCTCCATGAGCAACCATAGAAGATGAGAAGGAGGTGAGTAAACCAAGTGGCATGAGCAACTAAAGAAAAATAGCTAAGTGTTTTCACCAAGTGAGAATGAGAGTGAGCAATTAAAGAAAAGAAAAATGAGCAAGGCAACTCTAGAATGGTGGTTGCCCCCCTCTCTCTCAATCATCTAAAAAATATCTCATTTCTTTTTCAATTAAACAAATGAGAGCCATGCCTCTCTACATGCCAAAACTCATGCTCATGCCAACTCACCCTCCACCTCATTTGTAAAAGAAATGAATTTCCAAAAATGAAAATCATACAAATGAGGTGTCCACTTCTAGAAGCTATTCCGTATAAATACGGAATACTTCCCGGTACACATATCGAAATACATATACGTGTATTCGTACAAAAATACGAGTAGCCAAGAGAGAAAATGAATAGTGAAAAATAATACTAGAATACATATATAAATACATATATCAATTATTAAATAAAAACCTGATTTAATAATCTGGCTCAGTCCTAAGCCGCTAGTATTATCAACCGTCTGACTAAAGTCTGTGCAGCCTGTACACATATTTAATCGGACACCTGTATGTACCAACATACGTCATCTACACCATATGACCTGAATCGTGAAAACCCTCTTTGTGTGTAACATTTCAGAAAAATAAAATATTATTTTGGGGAATTTTTATAATTAAATAATAAATATTATGAATATTTTATTATGCGGTATAATTAAATACCGATAAATTGGGTAATATTTGGAAAAATTTAGGAATTTCGAAAATGAGAGTGTTTTATATGGTTTAAGCAAATTATGAACTCCTTATAATTAATTATATTCATTTTAATGCTAATCGCGATTAAATATCGCTAATCTTGCATTAATCCGATTTTGACATGCACCATGTTACATTTATAAATACTTGTTACATTTTCTACCATGGTTTCATTTGGGTTTCCTATTTCAAATTAAAAGAAAAGAAAAGAAAAGAAAACGAAACAAAAGAAAAAGGAAAATATTAAAGAATTAGGCATGGGCATGAGAGAAAGAGGGTGAGGGGTCAAACCTTAGGCATGGCTCTTGTTATTCATTCATTCTTCACCTTTTCTCCCTCCTCCTTCTCCTCTCATGGCAGATCCATCTCCTCCTTCCTATTAAAAAAAACCCTCACAACACACTCAAAAACTCATCAAAATATCATCTCCACTTCATTAAAAACATGCACAAGCTCAATACAAACACTTTGGACGAAGAAAAATCGGATTTTGAAGACTTGGGGCAACTCAAGAAAATTCTTGAGTTGCCAAATGAGGTAATTTCTGCACCATTAGAATAGTATTTCATTTCCTTAAGCATCCATACAAGTTTAGAATCGATATTGTGTAGTTTAGCGAACTTTAAAAATTCCAAGTTAGGGATTAGTGTTTGAATTGATTCCAAAGGTGCAATTGAGATGTAATTAGGGACTACAACCCCTGCAGTGATGGTAAATTGAAATAAAATAGAAACTTAAACCCCAAACCCTAAATTTAGAAACCCTGATATTAGGAATTTGTGAGAATTGTGATGTGTTTTAGTGATCTGCTATAACCCGGGTGACCTGAAAAATATTTAGCGAAGACTGAAAGATGTGCAGGCAATCTAGAACCTATAACCAAAACCTGAGACCCCACTCCATGTTCTGGCCGCAAATTTACTCATTTTAGCCGCAAATTGCGGCCTGGGTAGTGTGGAAATGATTTGTGTTTGGTCCAGGAATTTATCTTCAATAAATTAGACTCTCCACATGTGCAAAATTGGCTAATTTCACCTAGGGTAAAATATGGGACCATTTTCTTGAGTTGTTGCTTGTTTTGCGATCTCGTTTTGACTTGAATTTTGGTATTTGATGTATTATATTCCTTCGTGTTGCTTTTGAACGCCAACAACTAGGGTTATTGGTCGCGTTTTCTATGCGAGGCTATAGGTTTTGACCTATGGGCGAAACGTGTGCCGTTTTGGTTTTCCGACTTGGTTTTAATATGTGATACAATGTGTTATGATATGTAGGTACCCCCACGAGGACTTCGAGACGACAAGCAAGCGCGTGGCGACATCGGCATTGGCAAGCGAAGATCAAGGTGAGTAGATATATATCTGCGGGAGAAGTCGGGTGGATGGCGTATAGCACCCCCGCAGTTTCGTAGTATAGAACGCGAATGCATTATATTTATATTACACACACACACACACGGATGTGATATGAAATGACTTTGGGTTAGTGCAGTGTACTTGTAAGACAGTGTTTAGTTAGTTTATTAGTCGCGAACCCTAGAGTAGTGATTTGCATACACACGCACACACACTTGCATACTTTTATTACTTGTGCGTATATAGGGATATGTATGTATATATATATATGTATATATATATATATGCGCACATAGGTATGGGAGTATGTATATATATATATACGTATACATATACATAATGATGATGATAGTATATGGTATTTGGAGATGAGTCAATGAGATTGGGCATTGTGCCATGAAATCGGTGATATGATTTGGTTCGTATTATGAGATACGACATGATATTATAGCGGGTCCTTGGGCATTGTGTTTCATACACATGCATATATATATATATATCTGTGTGTGTGTGTGTGTGTGTGTGTGTGTGTGTGTGGATGGTATCAGTATGTACTAGACTTAGATCAATACGCAGATCATGATATGATGATAAAGATACCAGATGAATAATGAGATAAATGTGATATTCGACTCGTACCCAGATTTGGGATGCCGTACGAGCTATATTGATGATAGATCCGCACTCTTGACTCGAGGATGTCATATTATATAGTGTATCGTATGGGATACTATTGAGGCGGGATCACCGACTATTGTGTGTGTGTGTGTGTGTGTATGTGTATCGACTCAGACTTAGGTGGTTTCCTTACCCTTTTCGATTAGCCTGTTAACTTAGTTCTGTAGTTTACTTGTAGATGTTAGACTAGACCCGAGTTATACCTATTTCAAAACTAACGAATCGTGAGTATTTTAAAGACAGGCCGGGGGATTCTACCAATATTTCAAAGAGCATATCTTTTCTTAAAACACCGTAGCTCTTATTTTCAAAACACCACGATTCGTATTATTTCAAATGGCAAAACGGTATGACACATATATAGAAATGTAGATTCTTTATTGTTACGTTATTATTCATGTTCCGCATATTATGGTTGCATTTACTATTCATTTTCCATTTATTATGTTATTATCATTGCATTGCATGTTTACAGTGTACTTTAGTAATTATGAAACCATGCTGTCAGGACACCAGCACCATTACCGATGATGCGTATGCTCAACATACACTTGCTTACCGGCTCACAAACATCATCATCGGTAATTGCTATGCCACGTACACTGTAGAGAATATTAATTCATTGATATCAATTGTTAGCTGATAGTTTCGACATGATACTAGTGAGCCTGCCATTATTGTGATAGCTTAGACATTGCATTTATTACTGTGATTGTCATGCATATTTATACGTTCATTTTCATGCATTATTATTAGGACCAGTCCGGATTGCTGGAGCCCAATATTTTAGAATTCATTGTTTATTTATACTAGATATTGGGATTTCGGATTTCCATGAGATTTCTGTATCTGGAGAAACCGCAAGGATTTTATAAACTGATTATCATTTTTAAAGATAATATTGCGGTTTTCTCATGATTTGATTTAGATATGTCCACCATGAGTTTTCTCGGCTCTTGAGCGATATCATACACTCGATTTGAGGAGGAGGAGGAACCGTCTGCGGTTGCATGGTGGACCCGGTGCGGTATCCCGGGACAAGATGGTCGCAGATGATGGCGTTGAGCCTGAGACAGGGGAGCATTGCTGACCGGTGATTGTATTGTGACTCGACGGATATCCGGAGGATACCGATCGGAGTATAGGCAAGTCCGGATAGCCGAAGCCTGAGGTTTTTGTAGTGATGATATGGGCCAGTCCGGATAGCCGGAGCCCAAGATATTAAGATTTGAGGTATTTGAGATTTTATGATATGGGTCAGTCCGGATAGCCGAAGCACGAGATATTGGATATTGGGATACATGTTTTGTGTCAATATTAGATATTGATTTATGTTGATTTTATTGATGATGCCTCGTTTTAAATATACAGAAATCTCACTATATTATGAAAACAGTTTTCCTTTCATGATGTATTCTGTTTTCATTTCGATGCATTCATACCTCATATTTTTGATATGTTGCTATCTGAGGCACTGTCATGAGCACATGGTATTACACTTATGTATAGATGTTTACCTTCCCACCTTTTCATGCTTCAGACTTTATCATATTGAGGATATATATTATTGATCGTATTGACCTAGGATTGAGTTATACATACGATTTCTGCTCTGTGATGTTTTCTACTCACGAGTTGGCAACTCACCCCCGTTGTGCCACGGTTCTTGCAGGTTTTGCCGTACAGGTTTCATTGCGGCTTTCTGGCACACTGCTTATTTTCGGGTGATAGCTTTGGTAGGTGGGTTCACTCGCATCGTGACCGCCATTGTACTTTTATTATTTCAGTTGTATCTAGTAAACTCAATCAACCAAACTTGTATATTTATTTCAGACTTAGAAAACCTGTTGTTGTTATTTGACCTTAGAGTCCCGTGTTGTATTATTATGGTTTTCGTGATGATTTTGAGTTTCCTTCTGAGTTTTGATCCTCGCCCTTCGGCGTTGTATATTGTATTGTTTGCGTGGTTGTGACCATCGATTGACGAAGAGATAGCTCCCGCTTGGGGATGCCTTTTATCATTATGCATATCTTATTCATGTAGTACCCCGTTTGGGGCCAGTTTTTACAATGGAAATTCTGCCGAAATTTTCAAAAAAAACATGAGATTTTAAAAATGCATTTTCGGCTTAAGTTATTAAAACCACTTGCTTTAAATTAAGTTTTCTTCAGTTCTATTTTAAATGGTTTAGATTTCTGGGATTTTTGGCTTACTTGAATTTGATGGGGTCCTATAGACTTCATATGATTCGAGTGCCAGTCACGTGCCATTTCGGGTCGTGGCAAAGTTGGTATCAAAGCGCTAGGTTAACCTTGGTTCGAATCTATATTTGACTATGAGGAGCCTAGGGAGTTTGTATATATACGAAATCTAGGTTTGACCTTACGGAACTTAGACTTAGTCGAGGGGGTATTAGATCCGAACTTTCGTCGTGTAGGCTGACCTTGGTTGATGAAGTAGGTGACTTACGGAGAGTGACGTACCGTGTGTATGTTCTGCGGCATACTTACGCTACGCTACTCCACTTAAGAAGCCTTAGGATGTGCATTTCCTTACACAGTATTATATTCATTCCTATGATCTATCCTCATCGATATTGGTTTATGGTTTTGCTGCCACGATTACACGGGCAGAGAGAGCTACGGCTAGAGTTGCGTCAGCATGAGCTCGTCATGGACGAGGACTGACCAAGGCATGATTCCAGGGACACACGATTGCTTAGAGGTGTCATTTTATTGTGTTTTCATGCTATGAGCGTTAGATGGATCGCTTTTACGGATTTCTCGGACGTGCAGATCAACACCAGAGGACCAGACTACTGCTAGAGGCCAGCCAGAATATGATGACCGTCGATGCACCGATTATTTTGATGATTGAGTCATTGTTCAGCGTGCGGACGAATGATTTAGTTGCTGCTGCGACTGACGAGATATCACCCCAGATGTTTGAAGCTAATGTCGCACGAGTTATACTTCGAGATATGATGGAAGATCGCTAGACACCCAAGGAGGAATGACTAGGACATGTGATTCATTGCCTACCCCGATGCGAGTTCATAAAATTGATTGATTCCAGTTAGAGACGACTTCACGCAGGTACGTTGAGAGTCGATAGAGACGATCGAATGTCAGGAACCCATTTTCCAAGTTTAAAGTATTCGGAAAAACATGCAAGTAATTATATGGACCCTCTAGAAGAATGAAACCCTAACTCAATATAATGACCATGAGAACGCTTTGAAACCTTAGGGTTTGTAGCAGTTCAGCGGTGCCATTGATGATGCTTGGGTTTGCCCTTCTACGGCTGGTCCATAGGTACTGTGGCATGTACTCGATACTATTAAACTGTACCCAAGATGTTGAGCTCTTGGTGGATTATGGAACCTTGACAAATGGATCGGAAGGTTCGACGTCATTCAGATATCATGTGATGGGATACATTGCTTGGGACACTCCAGATACGAGTATAGCCGTTAGAGCGCAGTCCATGCAACCACAAAGAGACGAGTCCGAATCAGTCGACATTAGAAAAAAGTAGAGTAAGCGGTTCGTACGAGATGTTGATGAGATGACGTTCCACTCCGCTGACACCAGAGATGTGATACGCATGCAGAGGCGTTGTCCATGGATATACCTTCCAGAAGGAGTCGCGATGAGTATGCAGCCGTTCCAGAATAAGAAACAGACTTAGCAAAAGGATGATAGCTTCCGGGCATTTCAGCAGAAACGAGATCGGGAGAGACCCCGACAAGACCTTTCTGGAATACTATACGAGAAGATTTGGACCCAGGAGCGGTCATATGGCGCACACCCAGCAGGCCAGAGTTCGGCATCGTCGACGAGACATGTTATGAATGACCATGACAGTTGGCCAGAGATCTTTAGAGGATGTGCTAGAGCAGGACTGTTTCTGCCATATTTGATTTTGGTATTTTGGGCGATTTATTTGCATGATTGAGATTTTGTGCACCACAGTTGCACTTGACTTCGATTTGATGTTATTCGAGATGCTGATTTTGATTTCATACCTATGGTATGCATGTGATTGGACTGGTGTTTTCGGCATAGTTTTCATGCACTTTTAGTATTTTGATTCGATTTTGTGCACACTGATGCACACGGTTGTGAGATTATATACCACGGTATACCTGATTTGGATTTGGATTGAAATGTGTTGTATACCGTCGATTTCGATTGTGATATTCGATATTTGTTTTCGTACACCTTGTGCACTGGATTTGGATTCTTGGGTATACTTGGGCACTTGATGCAATTTTGATGCACACCAGATGCACTAAATCGA
Organism: Agapanthus africanus; assembly: GCA_030015575.1. Taxonomy (NCBI): domain Eukaryota; kingdom Viridiplantae; phylum Streptophyta; class Magnoliopsida; order Asparagales; family Amaryllidaceae; genus Agapanthus; species Agapanthus africanus. Next base: position 87,685,926 of record CM057343.1, read on the forward strand.
GATTCTTCATGCATATCAGATGCACCTGATATTGCTATTAGGCACACCCGTTGCCTTGGACAGGTGTTTCATGCACAACCGTTGCACTCAGATTTTGTTTCTGTGCGCATGTATGGCACATTCATGGATTTCGATTTCCGTGCGCACCGGACGCACGTGGCATTCTTATATACATTTTGGGATTGATTTTGAGCAGTATGTTTGTATGATATTTACTATTTGGTATAATAGCTGAGCAGGACTAGTCCGAGAACAGTACCTGAATATATTTTTGCATGCATTGATAGTTATCGAAGGGATTTCCAAAAAGGAGCTATAGTCTCAGTATTTACCTACGTGTCCGAGATGACACGAAACATTAACAAAGGAAACCCTTCTAAATTATTTTCAAACGGCGGGACGAGTATGTTAAACAAAGTATATATATATAGTTATTTTCTTACAATAAACGTCCGCTACTGTGCCGTGATACGCATATTGCAAGGTGATTTGAAAAAGGATTGGCATGCATTTCTTCAGATGTTTTAACGAGTTTACACCGACGCGTACTATGTACTTGTTATAGCATTGATGTATATCATGTTGGTTTTCGTTTTGGGCTTTGACATTGGTGACTTCGCCATAACTCCGATGATTGCGGGATGCTTGACGGAGTTTTGATTATGGTTTATATACTCATTTTTCATGCGCATGCATTGCACTATGATGTGATTCATGTATTTATGATTTCGGATCCCCGACGACTTGATCTTTTTACTGAAATGTTTTAGAAATTGGGGGAGTTTAAATTTAAATTCGGTGACCGAATTTCTTTGAGGAGGGAAGACTGTAACATTTCAGAAAAACAAAATATTATTTTGGGGAATTTTTATAATTAAATAATAAATATTATGAATATTTTATTATGCGGTATAATTAAATACCGATAAATTGGGTTATATTTGGAAAAATTTAGGAATTTCTAAAATGATAGTGTTTTATATGATTTAAGCAAATTATGAACTCCTTATAATTAATTATATTCATTTTAATGCTAATCGCGATTAAATATCGCTAATCTTGCATTAATCCGGTTTTGACATGCACCATGTTACATTTACAAATACTTGTTACATTTTCTACCATGGATTCATTTGGGTTTCCTATTTCAAATTAAAAGAAAAGAAAACAAAATAAAACAAAAGAAAAAGGAAAATATTAAAGAATTAGGCATGGCCATGAGAGAGAGAGGGTGAGGGGTCAAACCTTGGGCATGGCTCTTGTTATTCATTCCCTCTTCACCTTTTCTCCCTCCTCCTTCTCCTCTCATGGCAGCTCCATCTCCTCCCTCCTCTAAAAAAACCCTCACAACACACTCGAAAACTCATCAAAACATCATCTCCACTTCATTAAAAACATGCACAAGCTCAATACAAACACTTTGGACGAAGAAAAATCGGATTTTGAAGACTTGGGGCAACTCAAGAAAATTCTTGAGTTTCCAAATGAGATAATTTCTGCACCATTAGAATAGTATTTCAATTCCTTAAGAATCCATACAATTTTAGAATTTATATTGTGTAGTTTAGCGAACTTTGAAAATTCCAAGTTAGGGATTAGGGTTTGAATTGATTCCAAAGGTGCAATTGAGGCGTAATTAGGGACTACAACCCCTGTAGTGATGGTAAATTGAACTAAAAAAGAGACTTAAACCCCAAACCCTAAACTTAGAAACCCCAATATCGGGAATTTGTGAGAATTGTGATGTATTTTAGTGATCTGCTATAACCCGGGTGACCTGAAAAATATTTAGCAAAGACTAAGAGATGTGCAGGCAACCTAGAACCTATACCCAAAACCTGAGACCCCCACTCCATGTTCTGGCCGCAAATTTACTCATTTTGGCCGCAAATTGCGGCCTGGGTAGTGTGGTAATGATTTGTGTTTTGGTCCAGGGCTTTATCTTCCGTAAATTAGACCCTCAACATGTGCAAAATTAGCTAATTTCACCTAGGGTAAAATCTAGGACAATTTTGAGTTGTTGCTTGTTTTGCGATTTCGTATTGACTTGAATTTTGGTATTTGATGTATTGTATTCTATCGTGTGGCATTTGAACGCCAACAACTAGGGTTATTGGTCATGTTTTGCATGCGAGGCTATAGGTTTTGACGTGTGGGCGAAACGTGTGCCGTTTTGGTTTTCCGACTTGGTTTTAATATACGATACGATGTGTTATGATATGTAGGTACCCCCACGAGTACTTCGAGATGACAAGCAAGCACGTGGCAACATTGGCATCGGCAAGCGAAGATCAAGGTGAGTAGATATATATCTACGGGGGAAGTCGGGTGGATGGCGTATAGCACCCCCGCAGCTTTGTAGTATAGAACGCGAATGCGTTATATTTATTATATATATATATATATATATATATATATATACGGATGTGATATGAAATGACTTTGGGTTAGTGTAGTGTACTTGTAAGATAGTGTTTAGTTAGTTTATTAGTCGCAAACCCTAGAGTAGTGATTTGCATACACGCACACATACACACTTGCATACTTTTATTACTTATGCGTATATGGGGATATGTATATATATATATATATATCTATATCTATATCTATATCTATATCTATATATATATACAGACATAGGTATGGGACTATGTATATATATATATACGTATACATATACATGATGATGAGGATAGTATATGGTATTTGGAGATAAGTCGATGAGATTGGGCATGGTGCCATGAGATCGGAGATATGATTTGGTTCGTATTATGAGATACGACATGATATTATAGCGGGTCCTAGGGCGTTGTGTTTCATACACACGCGTGTATATATATATATATATATATATATGTAGATGGTATCAGTATGTACCAGACTTAGATCAGTACCCAGATCATGATATGATGATAAGGATACCAGATGAATAATGAGATAAATGTGATATTCGACCCATACCCAGATTTGGGATGCCGTACGATGGATTTACCGTACGAGCTATATTGATGATAGATCCACACTCTTGACTCGAGAATGCCATATTATACAGTGTATCGTATGGAATACTATTGAGGCAGGATCACCGACTATTGTGTGTGTGTGTGTGTGTGTGTGTGTGTGTGTGTGTGTGTGTGTTGACTCAGACTTAGGTGGTTTCCTTACCCTTTTCGATTAGCCTATTAGCTTCGTCCTGTAGATTACTTGTAGATGTTAGACTAGACCCGAGTTATACCTATTTCAAAACTAACGAATCATGAGTATTTTAAAGACAGGCCAGGGGATTCTACGGATATTTCAAAGGGCGTATCTTTTCTTAAAACACTGTAGCCCTTATTTTCAAAACACCATGATTCGTATTATTTAAAATGGCAAAACGGTATGACACATATATAGAAATGTAGATTCTTTATTGTTACGTTATTATTCATGTTCTGCATATTATGGTTGCATTTACTATTCATTTTCCATTTATTATGTTGTTATCATCGCATTGCATGTTTATAGTGTACTTTAGTGATTATGAAACCATGTTGTCAGGACACCAGCACAATTACCGATGATGCGCATGCTCCACATACACTTGCTTGCCGGCTCACACACATCATCATCGGTAATTGCCATGTCACGTACACTGTAGAGAATATTAATTCATTGATATCACTTGTTAGCTGATAGTTTCGACATGATACTAGTGAGCCTGTCATTATTTTGATAGCTTAGACATTGCATTTATTATTATGATTGTCATGCATATTTATACATTCATTTTCATGCATTATTATTAGGGCCAGTCCGGATTGCCAGAGCCCAATATTTTAGAATTCATTGTTTATTTATACTTGAGATTGGGACTTCAGATTTCCATGAGATTTCTGGATTTGGAGAAACTGCAAGGATTTTATAAACTGATTATCATTTTAAAAAATAAAATTGTGGTTTTCTCATGATATGATTTGAGATATGTCCACCATGAGTTTTCTCGGCTCTTGAGCGATATCATACACCCGATTCGAGGAGGAGGAGGAGGAGGAACCGTCTGTGGGTGTATGGTGGACCCGGTGCGGTACCCCGGGACAAGATGGTCGCAGATGATGGTGTTGAGCCTGAGACAGGGGAGCATTGCTGAATGGTGATTATATTGTAACTCGACGGATATTCGGTGGATACCGATCGGAGTATAGACTGGTCCGGATAGCCGGAGCCTGAGGTTTTTGTAGTGATGATATGGGCCAGTCCGGATAGCCGGAGCCCTAGATATTGAGATTTGAGGTATTTGAGATTTTATGATATGGGTCAGTCCGGATAGCCGAAGCCCGAGATTTTGGATATTGGGATATATGTTTTGTTTCGATATTAGACACTGATTTTTGTTGATTTCATTGATGAGAACTCGTTTTAAATATACAGAAATCTCACTATATTATGAAAACAGTTTTCCTTTTATGATGTATTCTGTTTTCATTTTGATACATTCATACCTCATATTTTTGATATGTTGCTATCTGAGGCACTGTCATGAGCACATGGTATTACACTTATTTATAGTTGTTTACCTTGCCACCTTTTCATGCTTTAGACTTTATCATATTGAGAATATATATTATTGATCGTATTGAACTAGGATTGAGTCATACATACAATTTCTGCTCTGTGATGTTTTCTACTCACAAGTTGGCAACTCACCCCCGTTGTGCCACAGTTCTTGCAGGTTTTGCCGTACAGGTTTCATTGCAGCTTTCTGGCACACTGTTTCTTTCCGGGTGATTGCTTTGGTAAGTGGGTTCACTCGCATCGTGACCACCATTGTACTTTTATTATTTCAGTTGTATCTAGTAAACTCCATCAACCAAACTTGTATATTTAATTAAGACTTAGAAAACCTGTTGTTGTTATTCGACCTTAGAGTCGTGTGTTGTATTATTATGGTTTTCATGATGATTTTGAGTTTCCTTCTGAGTTTTGATCCTCGCCCTTCGGCGTTGTATATTATATTGTTTGTGTGGTTGTGACCGTCAATTGACGAAGAGCTAGCTCCCGTTTGGGGATGCCTTTTATCATTATGCATATCTTATTCATGTTGTATCCCGTTTGGGGCCAGTTTTTACAAAGGAAACTCTACCGAAATTTTCAGAAAAGACATGAGATTTTAAAAATGCATTTTCGGCTTAAGTTATTAAAACCACTTACTTTAAATTAAGTTTTCTTCACTTCTATTTTAAATGATTTAGATTTTTGGGATTTTTGGCTTACTTGAATTAGATGGGGTCCTATAGATTGAAAGGTTCCTAGGCACCCTAGTGGGTTCTCACAAGGCATCGTGCATGCCAAATTAAAATTTTTAGTGCCAAGAAACCCTAGACAACGGATCTTTAACTAGATGTTTAGGCGAAATAGAAAGCTAGTTAACTGTTAACTACTAGGATACGGATATACAACCTTTGTAGATCCGGATTTCTGCCTCCTAAGCTCCACGTGGTCATGTCCTCGCTGTCCATCATGAATCCTTGACTCGATCATCGGCTTCATCGGGAAAGCGAGCGGAATAGGTCGTCGGATTTGTGTCAAAGACGATCTACGTCGAGGTTGCACAAACTCAAGCTCCGACTTCACAAACTTGTGAAACTTGTGAAGTAAACACCCAAAACAACTTGGCAAGAGGTAGAGGGTGAAGAAATAGGAGGTGGGTTCACTTTAGAATTGGATTTAGCTCACTTTAACTCAAGATGCCATTGATGGACCTTGAGCTTTTCTTTTTAAGATGAAGAAGAAGAAGAGCTAGAATTATGATAAGTATATTGAAAAATGAATAATAAATTAATACTTATCATAACAATAACTAGGGTTAAGTGTAGAGAATAAACCATGGTCAAATGAGTGGGTTAGGGTTAAGCATGAGGATAAGAATGGTTGCTAAAGTCAAGGGTTCAAGAAGCTTCATACAAGAAACAAATATAGCCACCATTCTCATTTTGAATTTATCCACATAAATAAACAAATAAATGGATAAATATATATAGAAAACCCTAATTACAACATAACCATGATTTGATTCTATCCACTTAACCAAATTATCAAGTATCATCAAACATGATACAGAAAAGTGCACGAAAGTATATCACATATACAATGTGCAATCCAAGTGAGAAAAATCCGTTTAAAGTGAACCAATACTAGTTAATGTAAAGTAACATATCAAATATATAATTATACATTAAATCATTAAATCAACACTTGATTCAATGATCCGGTCATGTCGCACATAACCGACTAGTATTCAATGCATCGATTTATCGAATCAATGATTCGATAACTAGGTCATATCGAATATAACCATTCGAAACATATGTCGCAAGAATGAAATGCGGTATCACATACACGCATCATTCTCGGTCCTGCACATATCTCATATGCGCTCCTATTTCGTTTCGCTTGAGCCAGGAAACCTCTGTGTAGGACTCTAAAGACTCGTCAATACGCCGGTAGCAGATGATGATCATATCAAGCACCCACAAGCCGCAAGCGGTCTGCTAAACGTAACGGCCACCCGGGTATTGAGCGATCAGAAGATCGACGAGCTAGCCCGCTCACACTCCTGCGAATCCGACCAGTAACACTTACCATACAGTCAAGTCTCTTCGTCTGATACGTCGCATATCAAGTCTAGGGGTGGTATACGTCAGACCCCAATAACCCGATAAGTCATGCCGATGTGAGGCTCGTAACGGGTCGAGAAACTACTGGTAACACTTACCAGCAAATCTCTGATCAGCCCTGGCCAGGGACTTCCCTGTTACGGCCAATCGAGCACAGCGCAACATCAACCCCCAATACCGGGAGAGACGAAACCCCTCCTATCGCTCATTGCCTCCATGTGACTCGGGACTGTACCCAAAGACCACCGTTTTGCACGCCCTCATGGACGTGGTAAGGTGGAGATCAAAGCACAGTGGGAACCACACAAGACTCTATGACGATCTCGGGTCTACAGACTAACCTGTACAAGTGTCACCTGAGAACTGCCATCTGACGTGAGGTATAATACCATCTGGGAGTTCTCGGCGAGTCCGTCCAGTGTACCCAGTTTCCACTGAGCACCCGTATACCATCTCTGATGTCAAACACCAATGGATATGGGATCATCCATCGCCCATCACATGGGTCGAGAAGCGTATACGCTAGTCTACTCTGGTAAATCGATGCCCCGTCTCGAGATACCCACGACTAGGGACCTTGAAGGATGTACTTATGGACTACCATGTTCCCACTAGTATGATCTGCATCATAGTCTAGGTAGTCAAGTACAAATCCTAAGGGCTTTACCAACATGTAACTATAAGACAGTATAAAGAGACTAGTGTACATGTTAAGATAAATGGCAACCAGATAGCATACTATCATGTCGAGAAAGAAAGTCATCTCTATATATGTCCAAGCATCCAATATAATATACATCATCTGTACAATACTGGCCTCTAGGGCATACATACAACTAACAATCTCCCACTTGCACTAGGGCCAGCTGCTGTAGTATCTCATACCGAGCATCCCGAAGAGTCTCTCAAACTGTATCTGGGGAATGGCCTTCGTGAGTGGATCCGCCGTGTTGTTCTTCGTGTCAACTCTCCTGACCTCGATCTCCCGGCGATCAACTATCTCCCGGATCAGGTGATACCGCCTCAGAATATGCCTGGACCGCTGATGGGACCTGGGTTCCTTGGCCAAAGCCACCGCTCCATTGTTATCGCAATACAAAGGTATTGGATGCTCAATGGATGGAACCACTCCAAGTTCAGTAATGAACTTCTTGATCCAGACAGCCTCTTTGGCAGCATCGTTGGCAGCGATGTATTCAGCCTCCATCGTCGAGTCTGCCACGGTTTCCTGCTTGGAACTCTTCCAGCTAACCGCCCCTCCGTAAAGGGTAAAGACAAAACCCGACTGCGACTTAGAGTCGTCCTTATCACTCTGGAAGCTCGAATCGGTAAAGGACTCCACTTGGAGTTCTCCGTTACCATACACCAAGAACATATCTCTAGTCCTTCGCAAGTACTTGAGAATGCTCTTCACAGCTGTCCAGTGACTCTCTCCAGGATCAGCTTGATACCTGCTCACTACACTTAGTGAGTATGCTACATCGGGTCTGGTACATAGCATCGCATACATGATAGAGCCTACTGCCGAAGCATAGGGTATCCCTTGCATGCGAGCTCTCTCCAAATCAGTCTTGGGAGACCTCTCTTTGGAGAGAGTGACTCCAGAGATCGTGGGTAAGTTCCCACGTTTGGACTCTTCCATACTAAACCTCTTTAGTACGGTGTCAATGTACCTGGATTGGGACAATCCCAAAATCCGTTTGGATCTATCTCTATAGATCCTGATTCCCAATATGCAGGAGGCATCACCAAGATCTTTCATTGAGAATCTTTGTGATAAGAAGAGCTTGACCGATTGCAGCATAGGAATATCATTTCCTATCAAGAGTATGTCGTCCACGTACAATACGAGGAAGACAACCTTACTCTCTGCCACCTTCTTGTAGATACAAGGTTCATCTGGATTTTTGACGAAATCAAACTCTTTGATTACGACGTCAAAGCAGATGTTCCAACTCCGCGATGCTTGCTTTAATCCATAAATGGATTTAAGCAGCTTGCACACCTTCCCGCTGCTCCCACTGTCTACGAAGCCCTCTGGCTGAGTCATGTACACGCACTCTTCTAAATCACCATTTAGAAAGGCGGTCTTAACATCCATTTGCCAGATTTCGTAGTCATGAAAAGCAGCAATGGCAAGCATGATTCGGATGGATTTAAGCATAGCCACTGGAGAAAAGGTCTCGTCATAGTCCACACCTGGTCTTTGACGAAAACCCTTTGCTACAAGTCTAGCTTTGAAAGTCTCCACTTTCCCATCTACACCAAGTTTCTTCTTAAAGATCCACTTGCTCCCAATGGGTTTTACCCCTTCAGGAGCAACTTCCAAAGTCCATACTTTGTTGGTGTACATGGAATCCATCTCGGACCGCATAGCATCCAGCCATTTCACTGAGTCCCCACTCGTGATGGCCTGCTCGAAGCTAGTTGGGTCATCATCCTCCATGATGCAATCCTCACTTCCAACATCAATGAGAAAACCATAGTATCTCTCAGGTGGACGAGAAACCCTACCAGATCGGCGGAGAGGCTGAGGTTCGTCGGAAGCTACTGAATGCTCTGGTTCCACTAAATCTTCTGTTGTGTTTTGTTCAGCTGGAACCTCTTCCAGTTCTACCTCAGAGCCACTAATTTCTTTTGCAAGAAATTCCTTTTCTAAAAAGGTGGCATGTTGAGCAACAAATACTCTTTGTTTCTCACTGTGGTAGAAGATATACCCTCGCGAATGTTTGGGATATCCAACAAACTTACACAAAACAGATCTTGCCTCGAGTTTGTCCGGTTTTTGTCTTTTGACATAGGCCGGGCAACCCCATATCTTTATAAAATTAAGATATGGTCTCTTCCCTTCCCATATCTCATATGGTGTGGTAGGCACAGATTTGGTGGGAACCCTGTTCAGTAGGTATGCTGCTGTTTCCAGTGCATATCCCCAGAAGGAAATAGGCAACTCAGCTACACTCATCATAGAGCGCACCATATCCAATAGGGTGCGGTTTCTCCGCTCCGATACACCGTTGTGCTGTGGTGTATATGGAGGAGTTAGTTGAGAGAGAATCCCATTCTCTTTTAGGAAGTCCAGGAATTCAATGCTCAAGTATTCTCCTCCTCGATCAGATCGTAGGATTTTAATACTTTTTCCGGTTTGGTTCTCAACTTCTTGTTTATATTCCCTAAATTTCTCAAAAGCTTCCGATTTGTGTTTCATCAGGAACACATACCCGAACCTAGAGAGATTGTCAGTGAATGTAATGAAGTATGAAGAACCATCCCTGGCATGTGTAGACATGGGACCGCATACATCACTATGTATCAGTCCTAAGAGTTCGGTAACTCTTTCTCCGTGTCCCGTAAACGGAGTCTTGGTCATCTTGCCTTTGAGACATGACTGGCAAGTGTCATAGGATGAAAATTCAAACGGATTTAAATATCCATCTTTATGCAACTTAGCTAGTCGTGTCGCATTGATGTGACCCAGTCTACAATGCCACAAGAAGGATTCATTGAGTTCAGAACTCTTCCTCTTGTGTGTGTTTGTTATGCTCAGGACTGTTGATTGGTTTAGAACATAAATGCCATTGCACAACGTGCCTGATCCAACCAACTTTTGGTTATGGAAAATGTTCATAACATTGTCCTGTAATACAAAATTATATCCCTCTTTATTTAATAAAGAAACCGATATAATGTTGCATATCAGGTTCGGCATGTAATAGCATTCGTTCAGAACCAATGTATTACCAGTTGGTAATACAAGGTGATATTCCCCGACAGTCTTAGCTGCAACAATTGCACCATTTCCGACTCTAATGTCTTTATCACCTTCTCCAAGTTCTCTACCTTTCCTAAGCCCATGTAACTGATTACATATATGGGATCCTGACCCGGTATCCAATACCCAGGACGTAGAGCAAATGGAGAAGCAGTTCTCAGTAACGAACACACCCGAAGAAAATGCATCAGCATGTACTTTCTTCATTCGGGTGGCATGGGAATCCTGGTATTCCCCTATATCCTGTTCATTCCTATAACTCTTATAGGAAAGAACGGAAACAACGTTCCCCAGCACAGTATAACATGCGGGTTCGGTCAATACATCCATTTTATTATCTTTATTAAGGCATGAAATGGTCGCTACCTGGAGAGAGAGAGAAGAAAACACTTTAGCGTATGCTCGTGCAAGATCAGATTGGTTATTATCTTATCTAATCAGGATGGCTCCCACTGCTTTTTATCAAATCTTCCTCCAAACCCTAAAAGGAAAGACTAGCCAGGATTAATTACACACTACAAGTTCGCCAATCTTTCAGCCAGGCCAGTGTCGGTACTTTGAGGGAGGTCCCCCGTGCTTTCGCACGAACCTAATTACTGTAAACCTCGTTTTCCCAGAGGCGTAACCTCGTTAACACCTTTCTAGTCACCTAATTGATCGGCTAATTGTAATGTGTAAAACTCTCCCAGGAGTAACTCTTACTCGCAGCGGGTATCGGGATCCAACTATCTCATAGAAGGTATGCAATCTCATTGCAAATTTCAACACTTGAAATTCCCGATAATATTTTGCCCCAAGCACCCTATGACCTTGACGGAGGTCAACAAACCACAGGGTGCAAGTCAAGTTCAACCCGTCATTTCTTGATTGAATCAAACCCACCCGCACGACCCTTGACGGAGGTCAACAAGGTCGTACGACTACCCTAATCCAATCTGCATCATATGCATAAGCAGACAAATACTAGTTAGCTACCGCACACTACGCCTTGACGGAGGTCAACAAACGTAGCACGAATACTAAGTAGGATTTATCTGAAATGACGGAGGGCTACGCAGGTTTTCATAAAACCATGAGCGTAATGAACTTGATATCGTTGTAGAATCAAATGATGTTTTGAAATGGAGTGATTTTGAGGCTTTTCTAGTTTTGCTAAAGGAGTCACTCCCGGTGAAGGGATCTCGGTCCTTTCCTCGTCGAATGAGGTGCGGGATATATCATATATATCACTGTGCAAAGCAAAAACGCAAAAGCAGTCAAAAGCAAACCGAGTATGTAGCATCTGCCAGTTATTGCTAAAGGAGTCACTCCCGGTGAAGGGATCTCGGTCCTTTCCTCGTCGAATGAGGTGCGGGATATATCATATATATCGCTGTGCAAAGCAAGAACTGTAGCTACCTGTTTTATTTAAAATCTGATTCTACAACATCTTAGGTTTCTTTTCTTTCATTAATCACATTAATGAAGTCCCATCATTTAATACCTAAACATCACAGATAGATATGACGTACACTTATGCCATCCGCATTCGCCTCGATGTCCCCTCATGCACCGTTAGGTTAGGTAACTAACGACAGAGCAGGGCAGGGCTAGCGCGGGTGTAAAACATAAGTAACGTCTATATAATATATCATATATACTATATACTATATCCATCACAGAATCACATCACAGATATCGCAGCAGAATAAACATATGAAATATTGGATATACTAGGACGTCCGTGCTTTCAATACGAGCCAGTATAAAACACGGATTCCACGGTCGTGATGAATAGCCAATCCCACACCCCTAGACCCCTACGAGAGCGGCAAGCAACCCTGCCAATTCTAGGGTTAGGAGACCCGGACTCGACACCTCGAGTTGGTCTCCCACTGGACCCCAGAACCCGGTTACTTGTGCTCCCCTCCTTGGGTCTATCCTAGTGCAGAAAAGTAAATAATATACAAAGGGTGACAGCTCCCGCATCCTGGAAGTGCCCCGAATAAAAGAATATTACATACAAGTTTTTACATGAATGAAAATGAAAAACACTCATCTCACATAAAAAACCCCGGCTATTCGAATACGACGATCCAATATAACATATCCAGCAACACATAACATCACATGTCATCAACGTAAGTAAGTATGCATACCCCAATTGTCGTTGACATATAGCAACGAAACCGGCGATATGAACATACTACACTTACGGTCACAGAAAAGAAAGTGTAATACTACAACAATTGGAATCTGCAATCTCTTTAGACATCACATGCCTAACAGTTATAAATCCCGCATTTTAGTCCCATCATCGAAAACTCTTTTCGATATCTTGTGAAACTAAACTGCTAGATCTATAACATTCATCCAGTTATCTCATAACCTTTTGTGAATTCCAATTATTGTATCCAATTCCGGATAAATAGAATATATCAAACTTTCCGATCGAACTTTCGAACACCCAAGTTTTCCCGACACCGATCAACACATGAAATAGGTTCAAAGACATTCACTTCATACCTCAGTACCAACGGTCCAGCCGTAGAAGGGTCAAGCCAACGCCTCACATGTGGCACGCCGTACTGCCCCAAACCCGAAGGTTCAAAGGGCAGTTCAAGACGGTCACATAATCGAGTTAAGGTTTGTGTCTTCTAGAGGGACCATCGCGTTACTTGCACTACTCAGAACGTCTTTTAACCACACAATAATCCAACACTTGGATATTCCGGCAGGGGAAAACCTGGGTATTTATATCCGGTCGAACTCTTTAACATATTCTACAATTATCTGGAAAAACACTAAAAACGAAATTTGATAATCCGATCGAAATACTGATTCCCAATAGTACCCCAAAATACTCTTCTGTAAAGTCACAATAAAAATATCCCAGAATACACAGCATTGAATTATATGAGTTACTGTGAAGAAATAATTATTCAAGGGAACAGTAACGCCGCGGAAGCGCCGCACATGCCTAGCATGTGCCGCCCTTCCGCGGTGGAAAAGTGGAATTACCCCCTCGTATTTCACAGTAATTCTAATAACACCCTGCTTGATTTTCTACATATTTTTAATTGACAAAAATCCGAATTTTTAGAAAAAGTCCAGAGAGCATTTTTAGGTTTTGGATTTCGGTTCGATCGGGTTTCAAACGTCGTCGGGACTTCGCCTAAGGCTCTAGCTAGGCTCTGATACCAGTGAAAGGTTCCTAGGCACCCTAGTGGGTTCTCACAAGGCATCGTGCATGCCAAATTAAAATTTTTAGTGCCAAGAAACCCTAGACAACGGATCTTTAACTAGATGTTTAGGCGAAATAGAAAGCTAGTTAACTGTTAACTACTAGGATACGGATATACAACCTTTGTAGATCCGGATTTCTGCCTCCTAAGCTCCACGTGGTCATGTCCTCGTTGTCCATCATGAATCCTTGACTCGATCATCGGCTTCATCGGGAAAGCGAGCGGAATAGGTCGTCGGATTTGTGTCAAAGACGATCTACGTCGAGGTTGCACAAACTCAAGCTCCGACTTCACAAACTTGTGAAACTTGTGAAGTAAACACCCAAAACAACTTGGCAAGAGGTAGAGGGTGAAGAAATAGGAGGTGGGTTCACTTTAGAATTGGATTTAGCTCACTTTAACTCAAGATGCCATTGATGGACCTTGAGCTTTTCTTTTTAAGATGAAGAAGAAGAAGAGCTAGAATTATGATAAGTATATTGAAAAATGAATAATAAATTAATACTTATCATAACAATAACTAGGGTTAAGTGTAGAGAATAAACCATGGTCAAATGAGTGGGTTAGGGTTAAGCATGAGGATAAGAATGGTTGCTAAAGTCAAGGGTTCAAGAAGCTTCATACAAGAAACAAATATAGCCACCATTCTCATTTTGAATTTATCCACATAAATAAACAAATAAATGGATAAATATATATAGAAAACCCTAATTACAACATAACCATGATTTGATTCTATCCACTTAACCAAATTATCAAGTATCATCAAACATGATACAGAAAAGTGCACGAAAGTATATCACATATACAATGTGCAATCCAAGTGAGAAAAATCCGTTTAAAGTGAACCAATACTAGTTAATGTAAAGTAACATATCAAATATATAATTATACATTAAATCATTAAATCAACACTTGATTCAATGATCCGGTCATGTCGCACATAACCGACTAGTATTCAATGCATCGATTTATCGAATCAATGATTCGATAACTAGGTCATATCGAATATAACCATTCGAAACATATGTCGCAAGAATGAAATGCGGTATCACATACACGCATCATTCTCGGTCCTGCACATATCTCATATGCGCTCCTATTTCGTTTCGCTTGAGCCAGGAAACCTCTGTGTAGGACTCTAAAGACTCGTCAATACGCCGGTAGCAGATGATGATCATATCAAGCACCCACAAGCCGCAAGCGGTCTGCTAAACGTAACGGCCACCCGGGTATTGAGCGATCAGAAGATCGAAGAGCTAGCCCGCTCACACTCCTGCGAATCCGACCAGTAACACTTACCATACAGTCAAGTCTCTTCGTCTGATACGTCGCATATCAAGTCTAGGGGTGGTATACGTCAGACCCCAATAACCCGATAAGTCATGCCGATGTGAGGCTCGTAACGGGTCGAGAAACTACTGGTAACACTTACCAGCAAATCTCTGATCAGCCCTGGCCAGGGACTTCCCTGTTACGGCCAATCGAGCACAGCGCAACATCAACCCCCAATACCGGGAGAGACGAAACCCCTCCTATCGCTCATTGCCTCCATGTGACTCGGGACTGTACCCAAAGACCACCGTTTTGCACGCCCTCATGGACGTGGTAAGGTGGAGATCAAAGCACAGTGGGAACCACACAAGACTCTATGACGATCTCGGGTCTACAGACTAACCTGTACAAGTGTCACCTGAGAACTGCCATCTGACGTGAGGTATAATACCATCTGGGAGTTCTCGGCGAGTCCGTCCAGTGTACCCAGTTTCCACTGAGCACCCGTATACCATCTCTGATGTCAAACACCAATGGATATGGGATCATCCATCGCCCATCACATGGGTCGAGAAGCGTATACGCTAGTCTACTCTGGTAAATCGATGCCCCGTCTCGAGATACCCACGACTAGGGACCTTGAAGGATGTACTTATGGACTACCATGTTCCCACTAGTATGATCTGCATCATAGTCTAGGTAGTCAAGTACAAATCCTAAGGGCTTTACCAACATGTAACTATAAGACAGTATAAAGAGACTAGTGTACATGTTAAGATAAATGGCAACCAGATAGCATACTATCATGTCGAGCAAGAAAGTCATCTCTATATATGTCCAAGCATCCAATATAATATACATCATCTGTACAATACTGGCCTCTAGGGCATACATACAACTAACATAGATATCATATGATTCGAGTGCCAGTCACGTGCCATTTCGGGTCGTGACAGTGTGGGACTCTAAGGACTCGTCAATACGCTGGCAGTGGGTTTAACCACAAGCACGTCAGCGGCACTAGCTGTACGTAATGGCTACCCAGGTATTGAGCGAAAGGAAGGCCGACGAGCAAACTCATCCAAACCCCTACTGAGCCTGACAGTGACAATATTCGTACATTCCGGTCTGTTCGTCTAACAGTATCACATATCGAGTCTAGGGGGTGGGTAAAGTCAGCCCATAATACGCGATAATTATTGTCGGTATGAAACCCATCACCACCTGAGAAATTATCGATCCTGGATCGGTAATTCTCGTCTAACCCGGCCGAGGATTTCTGGTGATGGCCACTGGTCGTCTCGAGCAAACTTGTTTTATTTAAGAGAAGGAGAAAATTTATTAAGAAAAAGAAAAACTAACTAGCACACTTTCGTAGGCAACACGATTGCACTGAGCATGTGCAATATGCCTTTAAACCTCTAGGTGTCCCTAGTAGGAGGAGTGTTGTCTCCTGAGGGTTTTCAGCGGATTGCACCCATAAAATACCATAATAAAAGGAAGACTGTGAAAGTTACATGTAAAGATAAGAATTGTAAAAGAAAGACTTTAAAAATCAGAGTTTCCAACTACTCTAGCTTTTCAGTTGACATGAGCCCTATCTTAATAGTCATGAAAACATGTTAGAAATCATATCATTCCTCAATATAATATTGTCTTTATTTTTCATTCCTATTTTTCTTCCAAACATTGATCATATACCCCTACGTGTGTGTAAAAGACATTCCTACACTCAGAGAATTCAATTCAAGCTATCATACTCTTGTCCATCTACCTCAGTACTTTTTAATCGGTGATTATTTAGATGAAATTGCTCACACATTTTTCATGCGACCGTTAATACTTCTTGAGGTACTAACCGACCGATTACTCATGTGCTTGCTGATTAGGTGTAAGTAGTATTTTCCTCGTCTTGCAACACCTAAGGCTTAGCAGTGACTCCCAAACCAGTTGGTATAAGGCACTAGGTGATGAAGCACCCTCGCTATATTTTTTTATGCTGCCTTGGTGATAACAAAACCATTGTTCATTTTTCTTCACCATTTTACATTTTT
Organism: Agapanthus africanus; assembly: GCA_030015575.1. Lineage (NCBI taxonomy): Eukaryota > Viridiplantae > Streptophyta > Magnoliopsida > Asparagales > Amaryllidaceae > Agapanthus > Agapanthus africanus. The sequence continues at coordinate 87,702,907 of CM057343.1, forward strand.
ATTTATTCATTATTTCCTTCATACTTTGGCTTTTAGATAAGAGCATTTCAAGGTATCCTCTACTATCCCGAGTTTCAAGACGTGTGTAAGTGCGTATAGTAGGGTATCAACATTCAAATGTTTGGCTTCCAGAATAAGAACTATTTTTCAGACTTATTTTTATTCTCATATTAGTGACTTCTTTCATCTTACTAACCCTTGGGACAACAGCTCATAACTACTTATTACTAGTTTCGTTTAAGAAAACTTCTAACTTTCTTGGTTTTCATAAATTTTTCCAATCTTTTGGATGTAATTTTTCACTATCTAATCTTTTATTATCTTATTTATGTACAAATTTTTTTTAATGTTTTGTGCTTATGCAAAGTATGATACAAAGTGATACGTAAATTAGCACAAACCTCCCCCAAACTTGTTTTCAACAGTGTCCTCACTATTATCTTCTGCTAAATCTCAAAAACCTGTAAGCTTGGGAGGAAAATTTATTAGCGGGGACATGAAATATGATCGTGAAAATCCTCCCCCAAACTTATTCTTTGGCTCACCATTTTGAGTAAAAATTTTATTTTCAAGAGCCAGATTAACCCCCTCCCCCCCGCAAACTTGAGCTAAACAATGTTAAGCCTTTTAAAATCATAAGAGGGGGTAAAGTTATTGGTCAATGCCAAGCTTTGCAAAGACCGAAATTCAACACCAACCATTCGAAGATTTTATCAGTGTAGTGCATCGGTTCGTGGAAGAACATGTTGTAGAGAGCCAGGAAGAAGTGGGGAAAAGATAAGTGGTAGAATAGAATGTGTTTGCGTCTCGTTTTAGAGAGACGACACAGTGATTGTGATGGATTACTCGCGTTTTCTTTATAGTCCAGAAGAAGGGGTGGAGGTTCAATTTCTTTGTTTGGGAGATGAATCATCTCAACACCCGTGTTTGCTAAAAATGCGAGCTCCTCAGCGAAAATTTCCTCAAAGCTTTCATCGATACCCTGAAGTATAATGTCATCGGAAAGAGCGGGATGATCTCTAGACTCCATCAAAGGTTCAAGATCAGCATTAGATGTTGACCCAGACAATTCAAAAGAAGGGTCCGTATGTGTATAATACATAATTAGGTCAAACAACAACGTATGAAAGAAGTCTAGATCAGTATCGTGAAGCTGATCAAATTCGCTGCTGTCGACATCCATTAATTCGACAGAACATGCTCGAGCAGAAGGTTCAGAGGGTACACTTCCCAACTTGAAAATGTTCAGCTCAATTGATATCTTCCCGAAGGATAGGGTAATAGAGCCATTACGACAGTTGATTATAGCATTGGAAGTGGCCAAAAAGGGTTGACCAGGAATCACCGGAATTTGATTCCGTGGGTTAGCTACAGGCTGTGTATCGAGTACAATAAAGTCCATAGGGAATACAAATTCCCTGATTTTTATCAACACATTCTCTAGTTCACCCCTAGGTTGGGTGATTGATCGGTCGGCCATATGGAGAGTGCAGTGAGCTGGTTTCAACTCTTCAATCCCTAACTGCTCATAAACCGAGTAAGGAAGCAGGTTAACACTTGCGCTAAGGTCAACTAGATAACGGTTAATGTGTTTACCACCAATAGAAATAGAAATAGTAGGATAGCCAGGGTCCTTACGTTTCCTAGGTAATTGTTGGGGAAAAGTTGTGTCTACAGTCTTTAACATGAATACCTTTTTCGGCACTTGAGTCTTCCTCTTCCTGGTGCACAAGTCCTTGAGAATTTTCGCATAAGCCGGGACTTGTTATATAGCATCTAAGAGAGGGATATTGATGTTAACATGTTTTAAAGATTTCAGTGATCTTCTCCATTCGCGGACTTGTTCTGTTTCCCCTTAACCTATTAGGATAAGGAGCTTTAGCAATAATAGCGGGGGAGAAGATCGTGTGGGTAGGAAAGATCCAAGAATATGAGTGGGGATCGTCTTTGGTGGACTAGAAGAAGTGTGCTGAGGGTTCGAGCCTTGGGGAAAACGGAGAATAGGCTAGGAAAAAAGCGGCGGGGTAGACGAACTAGGGTCAGAAGTAGAAGTGGAAATGGAAGGAAAAGTCTCAGCCGGGGTATCATTGATTGATTCATCATTATTATCAATATCTTCACCGACATGGTTGTCCAGCACTCTTTCAGATCTCAACGTAGTGATAACATTCACATGATATGAATAGCCAGGATTGGGTAGGGGTTGAGCTGGATGTTTCCCTTTCTCTCTAGCACTCATTTCGGCATTTATATGGGCAATTTGTGCTTCCATCGATTTAATACTCTCACTTTGGGAGTCAGAGTTTTTCTGAATTTTATCGACGGAAGACTTCATCTCAGCCGAAACTTGCATGAAATTTGTCAGAAGCAAATTCATGGTTTGTTCGAGTGAACAGGAGTTATCAGTACCGGAAACTTGCAAAGAATTGTTATATGGTGCAGGTGCGTTGACCGGATTTTAAAAGTTTTGTGATTGGTAGGGGTGCTGACTTATTTGAAGTGGTTGCTATTATGGTGGATGACCTCTTTGAAAATTATTTTGGTTTGGAACCATGTTTTGAGTTGTGATTGGTTCCAAGCAAAGTTAGGGTGATTCCTCCAACCCTGATTATAAGTGGAAGAATACGGATCGTTTCTAGGTCTTTGTTGGAAAGCAGCATTGGTATGCTCTTGACCTTGAAACAGAGAATTTAAAGGACATTCTTCCTTAAGATGAGATGGATCAGAACAGCATCCACAAACAGTTTTGGGGAGTGACATCTGATTTAGAGAGGTTGCTAAAAATTTATGTTCTATAGCTTCGAGTTTCTTTTGCATTGCTTCCATTTCAGCTCTAACTCCTATGGAAACATCAAGTTGACGAGTGCTACCCCTAAACGATGACTGGTTTACACTCTCCCACTGTAAAGGTTTTTCAGCGAAATCTTCTAAAAATCTCCAGGCTTCACCATCATCTTTATTCATGAAGGTGCCTTGACACATGGATTCAAGGGTCTATTTTATTGTAGGATTAATGCCCTCATATATGATTCTACATAGAACCCATCTAGGGATTCCGTGATGAGGACATTGAACTAACAGATCCTTTAAGCGTTCAAAACACTTCGAGAATGGTTCATTTGGAAGCTGGGTAAATTGATTTATTTCGCTACGGTTCGAGCTGTTTTATGATTAGGTTAGAATTTCTTTAGGAAAGCCGTTACGAATTCTCCCCAGTTCGAAATAGAATGTGCGGCTGTGTTATAAAACCACTTCTCAGCTATATCGCATAAAGTGAATGGAAGAAGACGTAATCTCATAGCATCCACAGAAAACTGTGAAGTACCCATCATAGCGCATACATTTTCAAATTTGGTAATAAAGACGTATGCGTCTTCAGACTCGAGACCGTGATATTTTGGTATAAGATTGATGTATTGTGGTTTGATTTCAAAGTTGTCCACATTGGCTGGTGGAATGGTAAGACAGGTCGAAAGAGGACCTCGAATAAGGTAGCATCTCTCTTGGAGAGAGATGCGGGGCGGATTCTGCGCACCTGCGAACGGTGGCAGAGTAGTGTTAAAGAAGTTCGATGGAGAACTGTCCATCGAAGTGGGTGTGGTAGTGAGTGAAGAAAAAGTAGATGTAGAATTACCGACTTCGGAGTCGATAGGAGGAACGCGGACAAGACGGGCACTAGAATCCCGTGTCCAGCCGAGCATGCACTAAATGGTTTAGCACAAGTGGCAGCGTTGTGATAATTAGGGGAAAATTTTTAGATTGGTGTTTGTTTTGAAAAACTACGGATTTTTTTTTTGAAAAATCACACAAAAAATGCACAAGCAACCCTAGATCTAGTGGTCACCTAGGTCAAGTCTCTAGACCGCTCCTAGACTTTCAGAAGACAAGTCGCAAGATAGATCCTCTACCGCCTCTTTATCTCTCCTGTAGCCAGGTAAGTGCCAGGTAAGTGGGAGGTTCTCCACTACGTAAGTAGTGGGCCTAATTAAGTAACCACTTGCCTTAGACACACTTGCCTTAGACACCATAAAAGAAACGCGTATAAGCAATAGATTATCCACGACCTCCTTCTGTCTTAACTGAGCGCGATGGTTCTTAGAGTCTTGTCTAGATATTTTTTAGTTAATGAGGGTGATGTGGATGCAAGTTTTTGAATTTTTGGGCTTAGGAAGGGTAATGAACTGCCCACCTAATCTGAACTTGGTATTTTCCCCTTAATTTCCATGTTAAAATATGCAAACAACCAAGATTAAACATGCACAATTTTTCTTTTTAGAGGCGATGCGAATTTTTGCAAAGAAACCTGCAGAAATTGGTTAATGGACAGAGCAGGGAGGAGATAAGAAAGTATAGAAGTTACCACAGAGAAATGGAGCTATTATTCCTCAAGATCACCGTGGATCCGCCACGCAAACCTGGTTAATACCACGGTTCCGCGGTCTTTTGAATTGTTCCCTGCACAAAATTTTGTGCAAATGCTCCTGTTGCCTCACTGGACTTCCTAAGATGATCTGAATATTTTCCTCTTGCTCCAACGATTCCAGATTCCCTTGCAGCAATTCACAACAAATCGTTAAGCACTTGTGTGATTTTGATCTAAAAAATTCTGATGTAATAAAAAAAATTTCAACTCAAATTGCAAAAACGAACAAATTAGCACACGATCCCCGGCAACGGCGCCATTTGATTGATCATATCTTCATGTGTTTGTAGAATGTTTCACAACCAAAGAAATTTATACCGTAATCAATTGACGGTGTCTATTGTAGTTTCGTCGGTGAATGCGGATCGTCCACTGAGAAAGTGTGATTTGTTCGTTATCGTTTTAGTTGAGTTGAAAATTAAAAGATAAAAGAAAATGATTCAATATTTATGAAATTTTGTTTCAAGAATTGTCAAGAAATAGATCTAAAATCAAGAAATGATAGAGATCAAGAAAATGTCCAAATCGATTGAATTATCAAGATATGAAGAATATCTTTTAGGATCCGATTGAATTAATAGCTAATGATGAATCTAATAATTCTTAATCTTATCTATTGAATATTTGTAGCTAGATTGATGATGATGATTGAAGATTTGGGATCAATTGAAGAAACTAGCGTTTCTCCTTCACTATCCCTTGTCTTTTCAATCATAATCATTTGGATCTAGCCTCTAGCAAAGAAAATCACTGAGAGTTTGATCCCTAAGTTGCAACGAAATAATCAAGAAGTCATTTCGCTCCAAATTAGGTCATTAACGATTGTCTTTGCTAAGGTTCACAAATCTCATAAGAATTAAGAATAGTATTAAGATTTGATCATCATTAGATCTATTAATTCTCTCGGATACTCCACAAGCGGAGAATTTACTCAAGCATTATGAAACTAAATGAATCAAAGATCCAGAAGCTTCATAACGCAAGAGTGTAAAGAAAACAAGAAGTACAATTATCATCTTTATTGAATCGACAACTAATTACATATTCCCTCAATTCGAGGTTACAAGATGTTGCTCTTGATCGCTCCTTTTGAAGAGGTAACTAGATTCCATCGAAGCACGCTCCGCTCGATCTTCTTAAGTCGCGGATCATCGTGGATCTCTTGCTTGGATGAAGATCTGCGTTGCTTCAAAGGCTCGTTGAAGGCTTGCTTGAATCGGTACTCGATGAATCTTAATTTGGCTCAAATGGTGTCACTCCACTTGATTTGAATTGATTTGGATTTTTCTAGAAGTTTTACCCTAATTGATGAACAACCTTTGTAATGAAGCCCTAGTTCCCTTTTTATAGTTTTCCCTTTAGCTTCCCCTAGAAGCTAGGTCTAGCTTATCTTGGAAGCTTGGTTGTTATGAGGCTTGTATAGGAAGCTAGGTAGAAGTTTCTAGATTAAGGTAGTTAGCCAGCTTGCATGAGAAGCCTTTTTATTAGAGGGAAACTTCTGGAGATTTGAAGCATCTTGAGGAAGTTTTGCAAATGAAAGGAGGCCTTGGGGAAAATTACCAACCGCCGATGAGTCGGATCGGCCACGGATCCACGGCGGATCGGCCTGACTCGGCCGCGGATCCGCGGCCATTTTGAGGTGATCTCTGCATGATTTTTTCAGGGTAATTCTGATGTTGTCTTTAGGGTTTTCTTTTGATGCCTGGAATTTTATAGTTCTTTCTAGTTTACTGCCAGATCACAAGTCTTGGACTTGATGCGTTTTATCAGCACTTTTAGAAGTCCCGGCTCTTTTACTTGGAAAATTTCCTGCACACAATCTCGAGATAAGTGTTGATACATAAAAGATCATGCGTGTAGTAATAAACACACAATTTCCTTCATAATGCTAGTTATAATGTATAACACATGTTATTTGGTATTTTGCAGGCGAATTGATAATATGTGCTATATTTATACCAAACACTTTTAGATGATTACAAAGAGTAGGGAAATTGATGTGTTAAAAATGCAATATTTTCGACTGATCAGTCACCCATGCACAACGTGACATCAACCCCCAATACCGGGAGAGGCAAATCCCCGACGATCCGCTCACTGCCTCCATGTGGCTCGGGACTGTACCCAACTAAAACCTGTTTGCATGACTCCTTTGAGCCGTGGTAGAGTAGTAATCAAACCACAGTGGGAACTCACACGAGATAAATGATGATCTCGGGTCGACATACTAACCTGTACACATGTCACCAGGGAACTGCCATCTGACAATAGGTATAATACCATCTAGCAGGTTCCCGGCGAGTCCGTCCAGTATACTCATAACCCAATGAGCACCTGTATACTATCTTGGGTGAACAAACTAACACCAATGGCTTATGAGACCTGGCCACCGCCCCTAGTCGGGGTCTTGATCAGTATACACTAGTCTACACTGGAATATCGATGCCCAGTCTCGAAACTCCCACGACTAGGGACATTTAAGGATTTTCTTATAGACCCCCAGCTCCCACATATATGACCGCCATCATAATGCTGGTAGTCAAGAAAGAATCCTATGGGCTCTATCAACATGTAATAGTGATGATAAAGACAAACCGGATAGCATACTATCATCTCAAGTAAGACTGTTCTACCGGTATAGGTGTTAGAGTATATGCCCTAGAGGCCATTACAGCATCATACTAGTTTGTATATTACTTAATGGAAGCTTGGGATATTCACAGTTGTATAGACAATCTTGCTCAAAATGGTAGTATGCTACTTGGTTTGTTTCTACTTTAATGTGTACATGTGTTTCTTTTCGTATATCACCTATACACATTAGTGGAGCCCTTAGGATCTTTGCTTGATTACCAGCGTTGTGATGGCAGTCACACTCGTGGGGGCTGGGTAATCCACAAGCACATCCTTATACAGGTCCCTAGTCATAGGACTATCGAGACAGGGCATCGATACTCTGGAGTAGACTAGCGTATGCACTTCTCATCCCAGCAGGGGAGACGGTCTGTCCCACAGTCGTCAGTACGTCGTACTTGAGATAGTATGCGGGTGCTCGTTAGGTTACGAGTACACTGGACAGGACTCGTCGGGAACTGTTGGTTGGTACTATACCTATCGTCAGTTATCAGTTCCCAGGTGACATGAGTACAGCTTAGTCCGCTGACTTGACACTGTCACTTCGCCTCGAGTGTGTTCCCACTGTACTTTGATTACTACCCTACCACGGCTCAAAGGAGTCGTGCAAACAGGCAGTAGTTGGGTGCAGTCCCGAAGCACTTGGAGGCAGTGATGGTTAGACAGGATTCGTCTCTCCCGATATTGCGAGTTGATATCGCACTGTGTCAAAGAGAGCCATTACACATAGTCGTGGCCAGGGCAAGCGAGATATACTGGTAGGTTTCCAGTGCTATCTTAAGGTGTTCTGGGCTACACTCTGACACGACTTGTACCGCTATTAGGGGACTGACGTTTACCGCCCCCCTAGGCCCACCATGCGATATTCTCAGACGAATAGACCGGGCTCTACGGAGACTGTCACATTCAGGCTCAGTAGGAGTTCAGATGGGTTTCACCTCGTCAGTATTCTTATCGGCATCTACCTGGGGGCCGTTACGCACAGCTAGTGCCGCTTGCGGTCTGTGGTTAAACCCACTGCCACCGTAGTGTCGAGTCTTTAGAGTCCCACACAGAGAGCTATTCGCCTTTAGGCAAAAGAGTAGAGGTCGCATGGTTTTGCGACAGGGTTCGGTCACATCTGTGCACTTGTGCACGTTTGGTGTCCGGACGGTTATTACTAGCGGGCTTTGGTTTAAGCCAGATCCTATTATACGTTTTGGGATTGGTTTTATCTCGTTTGTATTCGTGTTCCTCGGAACACGGATGCGGGTGTGTATGCACGGTTGACAGAGACAGAGGCAGAGGATTCTCATTAGGGTTGTTGACTGTTGACTTTTGCTAAACCCTAATGAGAATTAGAAATATGATTAATAATAATATTAATTAAGTATTATTGTGCCATGGTTGGGTTGAAAGGTTGACTTGTTGACTTCGTTGACCGGTTGACTAGGTTGGACTTGTTGACCATCATCATGATAATGGCTATCATTTCATGGCATTGACCTTTGCTTGCTTGTTTTGTTCACAAATTGCATTTAATGCATAAAATGATATTGCCATTTGATATGATAAGAACCATCACAAAAAAAATATTCAATTACTATTATTATTATGATTATTTTGTGTTATGAGAGCATGGGTGGAAAAAGTCTTGCTCATTCTATCATTCTCATTCTCTCTCATCCTCAAGCTCTCCCTCTTCCTCTTGCTCTCTCTCTAGTTCATGGTTCTATTGTCTCATGTGTTGAGAAACAAGAACCATAGAGATAAAACCCAAAACACTTCTCTACTCATCCTAGTATACAAGGTCTAGCAAGCCAAGTGTTCTAGTTTCCTCTAGATTGAGGTTGGAGCCAAAGGTAGAAGCTTTCGGGTGGATCCATCTTCGGCACAAGGAGACGATGAAGAGAGAACCATCCGACCACCACAAGGAGTCGAAGAGAAGGAGTTCAAGTTAAGGTATAACCCCCTAACCGAGTAGGTAAAACTCTTAGTTAGGTTGTTAGATAGTTAGTTTAACAAAGATCCATTTTTGAGTCCATGTTACCCAACCGTAGAAAATCATTTTTCATCATTTCCGCAACCCCAAAGAACCGGAGACGGGTAACGTGGACTTACAGTGGTATCAGAGCCTAGTTAAACACTATCTAACATGTTAGCAAAGTAACTAGAAGTTCGATCGGTGAAAAAATCACAAAACACGCCCGAGATTCAAACTTTCTGTCGATTTTTAAACTGCTGTAAAAATTATTTGACATATACCAAAAATCGACTCAGGGTTTTTAGTGTACAGTGCAGAAAAACGATCCACAGAACCGACCAACTCACCGCGGAAACGCGGCAAGAAAAGCTTCTTGCCGCGGATCCGCTGCCGAGTTGACTCGGCTGTGGATCGGTTTTACTGCAGTGTATTTACTGGGGTATTTTGGGATTTTTGGAATATGATTTTTTTGCCCAGATTTTCCAGAAAGCAAAATTTGTTTTTGGGGTGGTTAAAAATCCGTATTTTGATCGAACTTCTAAAGACTTAAGCTAACGGGTTATATCTGTGATGTGATATATGTATTGAACGTCTACTAATTGCTATACGTCGATTAGTGGGGGTTATACATATCTGTGATCTGTAATCTTGATGGTATGTGTATATGAATTCATTGGATTGTCGCGGATGAATAGCCGGGGGGTTGTGAAATGAGAGTTTTCTTTATCTTTTCAATTCATGTAATTTGTAAATTGATGTAATATTATTTATATGGCCGCACATCCGGGATGAGGTTGTAGCCGCCATTGTATAATTTCTTTTTACTGTTTCTGCTCCTAGGATAGAACCAAGGAGGGGGTGCACAAACTACCGGGTACCTCGAAGTGCCGAGTGGCCTACTCACGTTGTTGAGGGAGGTTGCTTCACTTTGGGTATTTGGCGGGTAGTTTGCCGCACCCGTAGGGGTCTAGGGTGGGGTATTGGCTATTCATCGCGACCGTGTAATCCGCTTTTCGTTACAGGCTCGTACGGAATGCGGATTCCTAGTATATCCAATGTGTTCATCTGTGATCTGGAATGGCTATCATTGCATCTGACGAATGTATATATCTATATATGATATCTATTTAGGCATTGCTTATGTTTTGCATCCGCGCTAGTCCAGCCCCCGCTCTGTCGTTAGTTAAGTAACCTAACGGGTAATGACAGGGCCCCGTGGCGAATGCGGATGGCATAAGCGTACGTCATATTTTCGTTGTTTTCTGCAATGGTAGGATTAAATGATGGGACGCATTAAATTAATGCAAGAAAATAAACCAAAGTAAAGTCGCTGGAACAATTTCAAAAACCACTCGGTTTCCTTTCAAAAACCAACTTTTAAATGCGGAGCTTAAGCCACTCCTTTTAAAAGCTATCTCGTTCCATCGATTATATCAAGTTCACTACGTTCACGGTTTTGCCAAAACCATTCATAGCCCTTCGTCATTTCACATGGATAGTCAATAGTATTCAAGCTATGTTTGTTGGCCAAAGTCAAGGCATGGTGATTGGTAGCTATTGGGTATTCATGTGCAGCATAGATAGATGCGTTGGTTTGGGACAGTCGTACTGCCATGTTGGCCAAAGTCAAGGGTAGCTATGGGTGGGTTCAAATTAACCTGGAGAATGACGGGTAGAACTTGACATGTGACTGTAAGTCCGTGTTGCCCACCCCGGTGCTTGCGGGGAGGCGGAAAACATAATAAAAATTGGATTTTTATGGACTTAGGCAACATGGACCAAGCTTGTGAGGATCTTTGCTAAACATAAACTTGCTAGACCTAACTACAAAGTAGCTAAGTGATGGAAAGGTTATACCTTTGGTCTTTAGTCCTTCTCTCCTTGCTCCTAGGAATGGTAGAAAGAGGTCACCTTGCTTGTCTTCTCCCGTCAAAGAAGGATCCACCCGAAAGCCTCGACCTTTAGCTTCAACTCCAAGCTAGGAGTAACTAGAGTGCAAGAAATGCTAAGACTTGAACCCTAGAAGAGAGTAGAGAAGATCAAGTGAAGGTTTTTCTCAAGCTTTTTGTTTCTCAACACATGAGAGGAAGAGAGCTTGAGGGAGAGGATGAACAAGAGAGAGAAATGATATGAGAGAGTGAGAAAAAAATAGAGCCATTCTCACTAATATGTGTGAATTAATTTAATTGAATAATTAGCTAGATAATTATCATGGTAAATCATGACATGACCATTATCATTTCAAATTGCAAAGATCAAAAAGCATCTTCCAAAAGAAATGATGATGGTCAAAGTGTCAACCTAGGTCAACAAGTCAAAGAAGTCAAATGGTCAACAACCACAACCATGGATAATTATTAAACTAATTACTAATTAACAATAACACACACATAAATATTAGGGTTAATAAAATGACAATAGCCATTAACCCTAATCAAGGTCCTCTCCCTCAATCTCAAGCAACTGTGCATACGCACCCGCATTCGTGATCCGAGGAACACGAACACAATGAGAAAAACCAATCTCAAATCATATACTAGGATCCGGCTTAAACCAAAGCCCGCTAGTATAAACTGTCCGGACAGCAAACGTGCACAAGTGCGCGAATGTGAACGAACCCTGTCGCAAAACCATGCGACCTCTACTCATTTAGCCTAAAGGCGAATAGCTCTCTGTGTGGGACTCTAAAGACTCGACACTACGCTGGCAGTGGGTTTAACCACAGACCGCAAGCGGCACTAGCTGTACGTAACGGTCCCCAGGTAGATGTCGATAAGAAGACTGACGAGGTGAACCCCATCTGCACTCCTACTGAGCCTGTATGTGACAATCTCCGTACAGTCCGGTCTGTTCGTCTGATACATCGCATGGCGGGCCTAGGGGGGCGGTGAACGTCAGTCCCCTAATAGCGGTACAAGTCGTGTCGGAGTGTAGCCCAGAACACCCTGAGATAACACTGGAAACCTACCAGTATATCTCGCTTGCCCTGGCCAGGGACTACTCGTGTAATGGCTCTCCAAGACACAGCGCGATGTCAACCCCCAATACCGGGAGAGACGAATCCTGTCTAACCGTCACTGCCTCCAAGTGCTTCGGGACTGCACCCAAAAACTACCTGTTTGCACGACTCCTTTGAGCCGTGGTAGGGTAGTAATCAAAGTGCAGTGGGAACACACTCGAGGCGAAGTGACAGTGTCAAGTCAGCGGACTAAGCTGTACTCATGTCACCTGGGAACTGATAACTGACGATAGGTATATTACCAACCAACAGTTCCCGACGAGTCCTGTCCAGTGTACTCGTAACCTAACGAGCACCCGCATACTATCCCAAGTACGACGTACTAACGGCTGTGGGACAGACCGTCTCCCACACTGGGATGAGAAGCGCATACGCTAGTCTACTCCGGAGTATCGATGCCCTGTCTCGATAGTCCAACGACCAGGGACCTGTATAAGGATGTGCTTATAGATTACCCAGCTCCCACGAGTGCGAGCGCCATCACAACGCTGGTAATCAAGTAAAGATCCTAAGGGCTCTACTAATATGTATACCCGCAATATGCTAAAAGAAACACATGCACATATTAAAGCAGAGACAAACCAAGTAGCATACTACCATTTCGAGCAAGATTGTATATACAACTGTGAATATCCCAAGCTTCCATTAAGTAATATACAAACTAGTATGATACAGTAATGGCCTCTAGGGCATATACACTAACAATCTCCCACTTGCACTAAGGCCATGTACTGGCGTATCGAAGACCTATCATCTCGATCAGCCGCTCGAACTGAGTCTGGGGTAGGGCCTTCGTGAGTGGATCTGCAGTGTTGTTCTCCGTATTAACTCTCTTTACCTCGATCTCCTGGCGATCTATGATCTCCCTGATCAGGTGGTACCGCCTCAAAATGTGCCTGGACTTCTGATGGGACCTGGGTTCCTTCGCTAAAGCTATAGCTCCGTTGTTGTCGCAATACAGCGGTATTGGATCAACAATGGTAGGAACCACCTGAAGCTCCGTGAGGAACTTCTTCATCCAGACAGCTTCCTTTGCGGCATCGCAAGCAGCTATGTACTCCGCTTCCATTGTTGAGTCTGCAACGGTCTCCTGCTTGGAACTCTTCCAGCAAACCGCCCCTCCATTGAGGGTAAAGACATAACCCGACATGGACTTGGAGTCATCCTTGTCACTCTGGAAGCTGGAGTCAGCAAAGGCCTCAAGCTGGAGGTCTTTTCCGCCATACACCAAGAACATCTCCTTAGTCCTTCTCAGGTACTTGAGAATGTTCTTTACCGCTATCCAGTGTTTCTCCCCTGGGTTTGACTGATACCGGCTTACAACGCTCAATGCGTATGCTACATCTGGTCTGGTACACAACATCGCATACATTATAGAGCCTACCGCAGAAGCGTAGGGTATAATAGACATGCGATCCCTTTCCAAATCAGTCTTGGGAGACATCTCTTTGGAGAGGGTGATCCCGTGACAAGCCGGTAGATTACCGCGGTTGGAATCTTCCATACTGAACCTTTTCAGTATGGTGTCAATGTACCTTGACTGTGAAAGTCCCAACATCCTCTTAGATCTATCACGATAGATCTGGATCCCCAGAATGTAGTTGGCATCACCCAGGTCCTTCATGGAGAACCTCTGCGACAAGAATCCTTTGACTGACTGTAGCATAGGAATATCATTTCCTATTAGGAGAATGGCATCCACGTACAAGACGAGGAATACCACAGTTCTCCCTACAATCTTACTGTAAATGCATGGTTCATCTGGGTTCTTGATAAAGTCGAATTCTTTGACAGTATCATCAAAGCAGATGTTCCAACTCCGCGATGCCTGCTTAAGTCCATAAATGGACTTGAGCAACTTGCACACTCTACCGCTGCTCCCACTCTGATTGAATCCCTCCGGCTGATCCATATAGACGCACTCTTCCAAATTTCCATTTAGGAAAGCTGTCTTTACGTCCATCTGCCAGATTTCATAATCGTGGAAGGCAGCAATGGCAAGAAGGATCCGAATGGATTTCAGCATAGCCACTGGAGAAAAGGTCTCGTCATAGTCCAAACCAGGTCTTTGACGAAAACCCTTTGCTACAAGTCTAGCTTTATAGGTCTCAACCTGCCCATCTACACCAATCTTCTTTCTGAAGATCCATTTGCAGCCTACGGGTTTTACCCCTTCTGGTGCAAAGTCCAAAGTCCAAACTTTGTTGGTGTACATGGACTCCATCTCGGCCCGCATTGCATCCAGCCATTTTACCGAGTCGCCGCTCTGGATGGCTTGCTGGAAGCTAGTAGGCTCACCATAATCCATGGTGCAATCCTCTCTATCCCCTTCTATGAGAAAACCGTAGTATCTCTCGGGCGGATGAGATTGCCTACTACTCCTGCGGAGTGGCGCTGGGATGTCCGGTTCTCTTGAAACTTCTGGTTCTTCCAAGCTTTCAGTAATAGCTTGTGGTTCTGGAATTTCTTCCAGTTCTATTGCGCTCCCACTTATCTGATTTTCTAAAAATTCAGTTTCCAAGAAGTGGGCATGCTGAGAAACAAAAACCTTTTGTTCCTCTGCGGAATAGAAAAGATACCCCCTGGAGTTCTTCGGGTATCCCACAAACTTACACAGTACTGAACGTGCCTCGAGCTTGTCCGCATGCTGCTTTTTTACAAAAGCTGGACATCCCCATGTCTTAAGGTACTTGAGACAGGGTTTCTTCCCACTCCACATCTGATATGGGGTGGTAGGCACAGTCTTGGTGGGAGCCTTGTTCAAGAGATATGCAGCTGTTTCTAGTGCATAACTCCAGAAGGATCGCGGCAACTCAGCCTTACTCATCATGGAACGGACCATATCCAATAGGGTTCGATTCCTCCTTTCCGATACACCGTTGTGTTGTGGTGTGTATGGGGGAGTAAGTTGAGAGAGAATTCCATTCTCTTTTAAGAAGCCCAGAAACTCGGCACTTAAGTATTCTCCTCCTCGATCCGATCTTAGGATCTTGATACTTTTGCCTGTTTGTTTTTCAACTTCATTCTTATATTCTTGAAATTTCTCAAAGGCCTCGGATTTGTGCTTCATCAAGAAGACATGCCCATACCTAGAGAAATCATCGGTGAAAGTAATGAAGTATGAATAACCACTTCGCGCATGTGTAGACATTGGACCACACACATCACTGTGTATGAGTCCCAAGAGCTCGCTCGCTCTTTCTCCGTGTCCAGTGAACGGAGTCTTTGTCATCTTTCCCATGAGACAAGATTCACAAGTGGCATAAGACTGATACTCAAACGGATTCAAGTATCCCTCTTTATGTAACTTTGTTAACCGTGTCTCATTAATGTGACCCAGTCTACAATGCCATAAGAAAGCCTGATTTGTTTCCGGAGACTTTCTTTTAAGTGTGTTCTGGACACTGAAGATCTGAGCTTGATTCAGTACGTATATCCCGTTCTGTAATGTACCTGACCCAATCAGAACTTGATTTAGGTGGATGTTAACTACATCGCTTACAAAAGTAAAATCATATCCTTCCTTAGAAATTAAGGATACAGATATGATATTACAAGTCGCACCTGGTACATAAAAACAGTTACGCAGAATCAATATCTGCCCAGTTGTCAGTCCTAGATGATATTCCCCTACGGATTCAGCATACATGCTCATTCCGTTAGCAACCCTGAGAGTCATATCACCTTTCCTGATAACCCTATGGTTTCTCAAAGCCTGTAATGAATTACAGATGTGAGATCCTGATCCGGTATCCAATACCCAGGAAGTAGGGTTAACTGACATACAGTTCTCAATCACAAACACACCCGAAGCCGAAGCCACAACATGCTTCGAATTCTGGCTACTGGCTTTACAAGCCCTGCAATCCTTCTGTCCATGTTCATTCCCGTAACAATAGGAACATCCTTCTTTTACTACATCTGCTCCTGAAACTTCTGCCCTTCCCTTTCTTTCTACTTCCCTAGTTTCCTTTAGGGTAGTAGGCAGAGACTGTTGAACTGAGTCAGCATCTGACCTGTTCTTCAACGTGGTCTTCAGGTCCGAGAGCTCAAAAGAGCTGGTCTCTGTAAGGACGTTGCCCCCTACAGATGACCCGATAGCCAACCTCGCTGGAAGCAATTCGTTCGAGGTCTCATATCTTGCGATACGAGATTGCTCTCCATATAAAACTTTGTTATGGAGGAAGATAGAAGCTAAGTCCATCTTCTCGTGCTGCCTCTGGTATATACCATCAACTGAGGCTAACACGAGGAACTTGGCTTTCGCACAGACTTCTTCCGATGTCCTACGAATATCAATATCCGTGACAGGGGAAACTGGACCTGAGACGGCAGGGGTTGGATCAGTTAAGAGGTGTCCCAGCTTGTCCTGGGTAATGGACATCTGGACAGACCTTTGCCAGTCATAACAGTTAGATTCAGTCATCTTATTATCTAGATGTAACCTAGGTGTGGTCACAGGGTCGCTGCAATTAAGAGAGAGAGAAGAAAACACTTAGCATGTTGCTCTTGCAAGTTTAGATTGGTTTTTAATTTATCTAAACAGGATGGCTCCCACTGTCTCTCGAATCCCTTCTCAAACCGTAAAGAAAAGATTAGTCAGGATCAATCTCACCGTACAATACTTGCTTAACCGTTCAGCCAGGCCAGTGTCGGTACTTTGAGGGAGGTTTTCCAACGCTTTCGCGAAGTTCCTTAATTAAGTAACCTCTTTTCCCTGTGGGCGTAGCCCCGCTAACACCTTTCTAGGCACCTACTAGGTTTATAGCATTGATCGTTAAGTGAGAGTTTTCCCGAGGAGTAGCATATACTCACAGTAGGATCGGGATCCAAATATCATCGCGTGATAAAACCGAAGGAATCCTACCAGAATCATCACACTCCAAATGGTATGCAATGCTAGCAAGTTTCAGTACTTATGAAACTCCCGATGTGGATTTTTGCCCCATGCTCTTATGACCTTGACGAAGGTCAACAAATCATAAGTCACATGTCAAGTTCTACCCGTCATTATCCAGGTTAATTTGAACCCACCCGTACATACCCTTGACGAAGGTCAACAAGGTAGTACGACTGTCCCAAACCAACGCATCTATCTATGCTACATATGAACACCCAACAGCTACCAATCACTATGCCTTGACGAAGGTCAACAAACATAGCTTGAATACTATTGAATATTCATACGAAACGACGGAGGGCTACGGATGGTTTTGGCGAAACCGTGAACGTAGTGAACTTGATATAATCGATGGAACGAGATAGCTTTTAAAAGGAGTGGTTCAAGCTCCGCGTTTAAAAGTTTTAGTTTTGAAAAGAACCGAGTGGTTTTCAAAGTGTTCCAATCGACTTTTACTTGGTTTATTTCTTGCATTAGTTCTTTTAATGCGTCCCATCATTTAATCCTACCATTGCAGAAAACAACCAAAATATGACGTACGCTTATGCCATTCGCATTCGCCACGGGGCCCCGTCATCACCCGTTAGGTTACTTAACTAACGACAGAGCGGGGGCTGGGCTAGCGCGGCTGTAAAACATAAGCAACGCCTAAATAGTTATTATATATAAATATATAGCAATGATAGACATTACAGATCACAGATGAATACATTGGATATACTAGGAATCCGCAATGCGTTCGAGCCTTCAACGCAAAGCGGATTACACGGTCGCGGTGAATAGCCAAAACCCTACCCAAGACCCCTACGGGTGCGGCAAACTACCCGCCAAGCACCCGAAGCGAAGCAACCTCCCTCACCACCGTGAGTAGGCCACTCGGCACTTCGAGATACCCGGTAGTTTGTGCACCCCCTCCATGGGTCTATCCTAGGAGCAAAAACAGTAAAAAGAATTATACAATGACGGCTACAACCCCGACCCGGTTGTGCGGCCATACAAACAATATTATTACATCAATTTACATGTTACAAATGAATGAAAGAAAAATAACGCTCATCTCACATCCAACCCGGCTATTCACCCGCGACGATCCAATCCATTCATATCCACAAACCAATAACAATCACAGATCACAGAGATGTATAACCCCGACTAATCGACTTATAGCGATTAGCCGACGTTCAATACATACAAGCATCACAGATATAACCGATATAGTTAAAGTGTAGTGAAGTTCCGAAAAATACGGATTTATAGGCCCCCAAAAGTAAATTTTAGTTCTGGAAAATCTGGGCACATATAACATATCCTAAAAATCCTAAAACCAACACAGAAACATACTGCACCAAAAACGATGCAGAGAGGGGACAAGACGGCCGCGGTTCCGCGGCAAGAGCTTCCTTATGCCGCGGAAGCGCGGTCCTCTAGACTCCTCTCTGGTTCGTCTTTGGTGGTGTTTCACACAAAACCCTGAGATAATTTTACAAGTATAAAGTTTTTCATTTTGACCAGAAAAAAATTTAACAGAAACTTGGATTTTGAAAAAGTTTGGTTTTTGGGTTTTTTTCGGTTTCGAAACTTCGTTACACTAAACTACTTAGCTAGTTTAGGTTTAGTTAGGCTCTGATACCACTGTAAGTCCGTGTTGCCCACCCCGGTGCTTGCGGGGAGGCGGAAAACATAATAAAAATTGGATTTTTATGGACTTAGGCAACATGGACCAAGCTTGTGAGGATCTTTGCTAAACATAAACTTGCTAGACCTAACTACAAAGTAGCTAAGTGATGGAAAGGTTATACCTTTGGTCTTTAGTCCTTCTCTCCTTGCTCCTAGGAATGGCAGAAAGAGGTCACCTTGCTTGTCTTCTCCCGTCAAAGAAGGATCCACCCGAAAGCCTCGACCTTTAGCTTCAACTCCAAGCTAGGAGTAACTAGAGTGCAAGAAATGCTAAGACTTGAACCCTAGAAGAGAGTAGAGAAGATCAAGTGAAGGTTTTTCTCAAGCTTTTTGTTTCTCAACACATGAGAGGGAGAGAGCTTGAGGGAGAGGATGAACAAGAGAGAGAAATGATATGAGAGAGTGAGAAAAAAATAGAGCCATTCTCACTAATATGTGTGAATTAATTTAATTGAATAATTAGCTAGATAATTATCATGGTAAATCATGACATGACCATTATCATTTCAAATTGCAAAGATCAAAAAGCATCTTCCAAAAGAAATGATGATGGTCAAAGTGTCAACCTAGGTCAACAAGTCAAAGAAGTCAAATGGTCAACAACCACAACCATGGATAATTATTAAACTAATTACTAATTAACAATAACACACACATAAATATTAGGGTTAATAAAATGACAATAGCCATTAACCCTAATCAAGGTCCTCTCCCTCAATCTCAAGCAACTGTGCATACGCACCCGCATTCGTGATCCGAGGAACACGAACACAATGAGAAAAACCAATCTCAAATCATATACTAGGATCCGGCTTAAACCAAAACCCGCTAGTATAAACTGTCCGGACAGCAAACGTGCACAAGTGCGCGAATGTGAACGAACCCTGTCGCAAAACCATGCGACCTCTACTCATTTAGCCTAAAGGCGAATAGCTCTCTGTGTGGGACTCTAAAGACTCGACACTACGCTGGCAGTGGGTTTAACCACAGACCGCAAGCGGCACTAGCTGTACGTAACGGTCCCCAGGTAGATGTCGATAAGAAGACTGACGAGGTGAACCCCATCTGCACTCCTACTGAGCCTGTATGTGACAATCTCCGTACAGTCCGGTCTGTTCGTCTGATACATCGCATGGCGGACCTAGGAGGGCGGTGAACGTCAGTCCCCTAATAGCGGTACAAGTCGTGTCGGAGTGTAGCCCAGAACACCCTGAGATAACACTGGAAACCTACCAGTATATCTCGCTTGCCCTGGCCAGGGACTACTCGTGTAATGGCTCTCCTAGACACAGCGCGATGTCAACCCCCAATACCGGGAGAGACGAATCCTGTCTAACCGTCACTGCCTCCAAGTGCTTCGGGACTGCACCCAAAAACTACCTGTTTACACGACTCTTTTGAGCCGTGGTAGGGTAGTAATCAAAGTGCAGTGGGAACACACTCGAGGCGAAGTGACAGTGTCAAGTCAGCGGACTAAGCTGTACTCATGTCACCTGGGAACTGATAACTGACGATAGGTATATTACCAACCAACAGTTCCCGACGAGTCCTGTCCAGTGTACTCGTAACCTAACGAGCACCCGCATACTATCCCAAGTACGACGTACTAACGGCTGTGGGACAGACCGTCTCCCACACTGGGATGAGAAGCGCATACGCTAGTCTACTCCGGAGTATCGATGCCCTGTCTCGATAGTCCAACGACCAGGGACCTGTATAAGGATGTGCTTATAGATTACCCAGCTCCCACGAGTGCGAGCGCCATCACAACGCTGGTAATCAAGCAAAGATCCTAAGGGCTCTACTAATATGTATACCCGCAATATACTAAAAGAAACACATGCACATATTAAAGCAGAGACAAACCAAGTAGCATACTACCATTTCGAGCAAGATTGTATATACAACTGTGAATATCCCAAGCTTCCATTAAGTAATATACAAACTAGTATGATACAGTAATGGCCTCTAGGGCATATACACTAACAGTGACTTATAATTTGTTGATCAAAGTCAAGGTCATAAGAGCATGGGGCAAAAATCCACATCGGGAGTTTCTAAAGAAACTGAAACTTGCTAGCGCTGCATACCATTTGGAGTGTGATGATTCTGGTAGGATTCCTTCAGTTTTGTCACGCAATGATATTTGGATCCCGATCCTACTGTGAGTATATGCTATTCCTCGGGAAATTTCTCACTTAATGATCAATGCTATAAACCAAGTAGGTGTCTAGAAAGGTGTTAGCGGGGCTACGCCCCCAGGGAAAAGAGATTATTTAATTAAGGAACTTTGCGAAAGCGTTGGAAAACCTCCCTCGAAGTACCGACACTGGCCTGGCTGAACGGTTACGAAAGTATTGTACGGTGAGATTGATCCCGACTAATTCTTCCTTTTTGGTTTTAGGAGGAATTCAAGAAACAATGGGAGCCATCCTGTTTAGACAAACTAAAAACCACTCTAAACTTGCAAGAGCATCATGCTAAAGTGTTTCTTCTCTCTCTCCTAATTGCAGCGACCAATCGTCATGACCGGACTTAAGTTATTACTAGATAAAAATATACTGACAGGGCCAAACTACAAAGATTGGCTCAGGAATGTCAAAATGGCAATCACTTATGACAAGCTGGGGTATCTTCTTACCACCAAAGCTCCCCCTGTCCCAGGTCCCACCTCCAGCGTCGCGGATAAGGAAATCCGTAAGACCTGGGAGATTGACTGCGCGAAGGCCAAGTGCCTCGTGCTTGCCTCTATGGACAATGAACATCAGAGGAGGCACGAGAATATGGACCTTGAATCCATATTTCTCCATACAAAAGAACTGTATGGAGAGCAATCCCGTATCGCCAGATACGAAGTCTCGAAAAAGCTGTTTTCAGCAAGATTGGCCGTCGGATCATCGGTAGCGGAACACGTGCTTAAGATGATTGGCTATATTGAAGAGCTCGCGGACCTTGGGACCACGTTAGAGAACGAGCTCTATACTGACTTGATTCTCCAGTCCCTTCCTTCCACTTACGCCCAGTTTATCCTGAACTTCAACTTGCAAGAAAAAGAAGTTGAACTTTCAGAACTCCTCAACCTGCTGAGGAGTGCAGAGGGCACCCTACAGAAAGGTAAGGAAACATCCACTTTGTTTGTAGGAGGATCTTCCTCTTCTATGTCCAAGGCGAAAGCTAAGGGAAAGAAAAAGAAAACCCCCGCCAAACCAAGGGGCGGTGTTAGTAAAGTGGAAACGAAGGGAAAAGCAAAAGCAACAAAGATAGCAGGACAGCTTGTGGGAAAGGAAGAGTGCTTATATTGTCATAAGAAAGGACACTGGAAAAAGGATTGCAGGGCTTGGAAGGCCAAGAACCAGGACCCGAAGCAAGTTGCGGCTTCGGCTTCGGCTTTAGGTGTGTATGTTATTGAAAACTGTCTATCAATAAACTCTACTTCCTGGGTATTGGATACCGGATCAGGATCTCATATCTGTAATTCCATGCAGGCACTGAGAAAGCGTAGGGTTTTGAAGGCAGGTGATATGATCCTCAGAGTTGCAAATGGAGCTGGCATGGATGATGAGTCCGTGGGGGACTATCACTTGGGAATATCAGATGGACATGTTTTGGATTTGCGTGATTGTTATTTTGTACCCAATGCAACTTGTAATATCATATCTGTATCTTTATTATCTAAAGAAGGTTATGAATTTGCATTTGTAAGCAATGTTGTAAACATTCACCTTAATCAAGTTTTGATTGGGTCAGGTACAATAAGCAATGATATATACGTATTAAACCAACCACAGATTTTCAATGTCCAGAATACACACAAAAGAAAGTCTCCGGAAACAAACCAGGCTTTCTTATGGCATTGTAGACTGGGTCACATCAATGAGAGAAGGTTGACGAAGTTACATACAGAAGGATATTTGGATCCGTTCCAATATTAATCATATGCAACTTGTCAATCCTGTCTCAAAGGAAAGATGACAAAGACTCCGTTCACTGGACACGGAGTAAGAGCGAGCGAGCTCTTGGGACTCGTACACAGCGACGTGTGCGGTCCTATGTCTACACATGCACGAAGCGGTTATTCTAACTTCATTACTTTTACGGATGACTTTTCAAGGTACAGATATGTCTTCTTAATGAAACATAAATCCGAAGCCTTTGGAAAATTCCAGGAATATAAAAATGAAGTAGAAAAACAAACCGGCCAAAATATCAAGACACTG
Source organism: Agapanthus africanus (assembly GCA_030015575.1). Lineage (NCBI taxonomy): Eukaryota > Viridiplantae > Streptophyta > Magnoliopsida > Asparagales > Amaryllidaceae > Agapanthus > Agapanthus africanus. The sequence goes on from CM057343.1 coordinate 87,725,740, forward strand.
GGATCTGATCGAGGTGGTGCATACTTGAGTGCCGAGTTCCTGGATTACCTAAAAGAGAATGGTATTCTCTCTAAGCTTACTCCTCCATACACTCCGCAACATAACGGTGTATCGGAGAGACAGAACCGGACCCTATTGTATATGGTACGTTCCATGATGAGTAACGCTGAGTTACCGCGATCATTCTGGGGATATGTAGAATCAGCTGCATATCTTTTGAACCGAGTTCCAACTAAGAATGTGCCTACCACACCATATCAGATGTAGTGTGGGAAGAAACCCTATCATAAGCACATTAAGACATAGGGATGTCCAGCTTTTGTTAAAAAGCAGCATGCGGACAAACTCGAGGCACGCTCAGTACAGTGCAAGTTTGTGGGATATCCAAAGAACTCCAAGGGATATTTCTTCTATTGCGAAGAGGAACAAAAGGTTTTTGTTTCTCGTCATGCCTGCTTGTTGGAAACTGAGTTTTTGGAAAATCAGATAAGTTGGAGCACAATAGAATTGGAAGAAATTCCAGAACCACGAGCTATTACTGAAATCTTAGAAGAACCAGAGGGTTCGAAAGAACATGACATTCCTACGCCGCTCCGCAGGAGTAGTAGGCAGTCTCATCCGCCTGAGAGATACTACGGTTTTCTCATAGACGGGGATAGAGAGGATTGCAGCATTGATAGTGATGAGCCTACAAGCTTCCAGCAGGCCATTCCGAGCGTTGACTCAGTAAAATGGCTGGATGCAATGCGGACCGAAATGGAGTCCATGTACACCAACAAAGTATAGACTTTGAACATTGCTCCAGATGGGGTAAAACCCGTAGGATGCAAGTGGATCTTCAAGAAGAAGATTGGTGTAGATGGACAGGTTGAGACCTATAAGGCTAGACTTGTTGCAAAGGGTTTTCGTCAAAGACCTGGTTTGGACTATGACGAAACCTTTTCTCCAGTGGCTATGCTGAAATCCATTCGGATCCTTCTTGCCATTGCTGCCTTCCACGATTATGAGATTTGGTAGATGGACGTAAAGACCGCTTTTCTAAATGGAAATTTAGAGGAGTGTGTCTATATGGACCAGCCAGAGGGTTTCATTCAAAGTGGGAGCAGCGGAAAGGTATGCAAGTTGCTTAAGTCTATTTATGGACTAAAGCAGGCATCGCGGAGTTAGAACATCTGTTTTGATGAGACGGTCAAAGAATTTGGTTTTATCAAAAATCCAGATGAACCATGCATCTATAGTAGATTTGTAGCAAGAACTGTCGTATTCCTCGTTTTATACATGGATGACATTCTCTTGATAGGAAATGACATTCCTATGCTACAATCTGTCAAAGGGTTCTTGTCACACAGGTTCTCCATGAAAGACCTGGATGATGCCACTTACATTCTGGGGATCCGGATCCATCGTGATAGATCCAAGAGGATATTAGGATACCGGCTTGTCACGGGATCACCCTCTCCAAAGAGATGTCTCCCAAGACTGATTTGGAAAGGGATCGCATGTCTATTATAACCTACGCTTCTGCGGTAGGCTCTATAATGTATGCGATATTGTGTACCAGACCAGATGTAGCTTATGCACTGAGTGTGGTAAGCCGGTATCAGTCAAACCCTTGGGAGAAGCACTGGATAGCGGTAAAGAACATTCTCAAGTACCTGAGAAGGACTAAGGAGATGTTCTTGGTGTATGGCGGAAAAGACCTCCAGATCGAGGCCTTTGCTGACTCCGGCTTCCAGAGTGACAAGGATGATTCCAAGTCCATGTCGGGTTATGTCTTTACCCTCAATGGAGGGACGGTTTGTTGGAAGAGTTCCAAACAGGAAACCGTTGCTGACTCGACGATGGAAGCGGAATATATCGCTGCTGCTGATGCCGCAAAAGAAGCCGTCTGGATGAGGAAGTTCTTAACGGAACTTCAGGTGGTTCCGTCCATTGTTGATCCAATACCTCTGTATTGCGACAACAACGGGGCTATAGCTTTAGCAAAGGAACCCAGGTCCCATCAGAAGTCCAGACATATCTTGAGGCGGTATCACCTGATCAGGGAGATCGTGGTGTAAGTCTACGGTAGCGCCCCGGCCGTCTACAGACGCCAAACGCGGAACAAAAAACTTTTAACTGGCGCTATCGTATACTTTAACCCGGATCTGCCATTATTGCTAAACTAACAAACTGTAAAGAGTGTAGAAAGGTTATACCGAACGATCCGAGTCCTTCGTTCTTTAACCATCATCCCACGCTCCGTTGCGGCTGCACCGATCTCTTCGATCTCCGATCTGCTCGTCCAGGTGGCACCACGTCACTGATTCTTTAAACGGGCTCCCGCCTCTGACTCGAGGCAACTCGGTCGTCAAGTTTTCTAAAAGAGACGACCAAGAATGATGTAGAGAATGAGTAGATGACTTTGTCTCGCTTCGTCCAAAACCATGGACGAACGGTTAATGAAGTTGCCGTGGGAATCGGGTGATGGAATGAAATGAGCTGTGAAATTCCATACACCCCAAAATCTATCATAATCTTTTTACCAGATGAAAAACTCAAGTGAGAGAGAGAGAGGAGGGGGCCGGCCATATATAGGGAGGTGGGAGGGTGAGTGTAGGAGGAGGGAGGTGACCACAAGAAAATATCATGTGTGAACACAAACAAATATCTAGTGTGAACACAAATAAATATCTAGTGTGAACACACAGTGTGAACACAAAGAAAGCAACCAATGAAACAATAACACCTCACTGCTTCTAGAACCTTCTAGAAGCATCCACACTCATCTCAAGAAAAGATAAATCCGTCTTTAACCGAATGTTAAAAGACGGCTGATAGAAAACTGGAAACTGGCAACTTCCAAAAGTGATCCTGAAACGACTTTCAGGATAACCCCGTAACTGTATAAATATACCCGCATTTGTATTACGACCGAATACAAATGCAACCGAGACAAAGATATTATATCTACTCAATATAATACTCGGATCCGGCTTAAACCAAAGCCGACCAGTATCATCTGCCCGAAAAATAACACGTGCGTAAACACACGTGCATTTTCCGAACCCTGCCATAAAACCATACGGCCTCTACAATGTTTCGCCCGAACTTGGGAAACTGTCTGTGGGGGACTCTAATGACTCGTCAGTACCCTGGCAGTGGGTTTAACCACAAACCGTCAGCGGCACTAGCAATGGGTAACGGCTACCCATGGACTGACCTCAAGGGAGGCCGATGAGCGAACTCATCCGGAAACCCTACTGAGCCTAACAGTGACAATGTATATACAGTCCGGTTCGTTCGTCTATGAGTATCGTATATCTGCCTAGGGGGCTAGTAACGTCAGACCCCCAATAGCAGTATAAGTCGTGTCGGAGTGTAGCCCAATAACACCCTGAGATACTACTGGAGTACCTACCAGTAAATCTCCTGCCATGGCCATGGACTTTGTGTAATGGCTCTCCTAGACACAGCACGACCTCGCCCCCAATACCGGGAGAGACGAATCCCCTGCCGATCCGCTCACGTGCCTCCATATGGCTCGGGACTGTACCTAAAAGCTACCTGTTTGCACGACTCCTTTGAGCCGTGGTAGGGTAGAAATCAAAGCACAGTGGGAACTCACACGAGACAAATGACGACCTCAGGTCGATGAACTAACCTGTACACATGTCACCAGGGAACTGCTATCTGACGATAGATATAGTACTAACTAGCAGATTCCCGGCGAGTCCTGTCCGATGTACTCATAACCCAATGAGCACCTGTATATATCTTAGGTGATCCAACTGACACCAGTGGCTTGTGAGACCGGCCACCGCCCCTCGTCGGGGTCTCGACTGTACACACTAGTCTACTCCGGAGTATCGATGCCCTGTCTCGAAACTCCCACGACTAGGGACCACAATTAAGGATATGCATATAAACCATCGAACTCTCACGTATATGATCGCCATCATACTGTTGGTGGTAAAGCAAAATCCTAAGGGCTCTATCAAAGTGTAACATGTAATCAGTCACCTAAACATGTACACGACTGATAAAGGCAAACCAGATAGCATACTATCATCTCGAGTAAGACTGTCCTACCGGTATAGGTCCTCCGCAATCATTGCAATCACGTACCTGCGATCCAATAATTGACTATGAGGGCACTATCTCCAACAATCTCCCACTTGCACTCAAGGCTAATTATTGCAATGTCGACTACTCACAGCCCGTGTGAAACCGAACATCCAACTCCTCTACTAATCAGTTTCACAAAGCCCGTTTGTAAAACTATTGTGTTCGAGAAATAGCCTCAGTGAGTGGATCCACCTAGATATTTCTTTCTATATCTCTCTTAATCTCAAGTTCGCGGAGAAAGCCATCTCCCGAATTGAGTAATACCTGTCCTAGAATATGTCTGGATATCTGATGGGACCTAGTTCATAAATGAACTCCAAATCCAAACTTCTTAGACTGTATCGATCACTGAACCTAATCAGTATCCGGCACCATGCCTCCCACAGTATTCTCTTAGACCACCTGTCCATAATACTGTCCCTCTTCGTCAGAGGGAAAAACTATAACTCTGACAATCACTCTGTCAACCATGTCACCTTTGAAGCTTGGAATGATAACCGTCTCCCGAAGGAGGCCGCCGTTATCAAATCGGTAGAACATGTACTTATGTTCTAAAACTGCTTCCTTATGTTTATCCAGGATTGGATTAATACAAACTTATTGCATCTAGTGCAAAAACAACATTTGGTGCGGTACTTGACATCTCATGATAGACTCAATTGCCTAAGCAAGTGATCTGCCAATCATGCACATCCCTCTCCCCTTTAGTCTGTACGACACTTTTAGAGAGGGTGACTCCATCACCTGCAGGTACACCACCATGCTAGGTGTCATCTATTCTAAAAACCATTAGAATATTGTCAAAGTACCCACATTGGGAAACTACCGAAATCCAGATCTAAAACCATAGATCCAGAAACCAGAATGTCAAATATTATATCCATATCCTGTCTGGAGAAACAACTGTGTGACGACCAAAGTACAACCGATCGTAGTATAGGAATTTTACTTCCTACTTTGTGTATGTCATCCAGATACCATGACATCACACCCTACTACCTTCTTAACAGATCCATCCCCTATTCTGATGAAGTCAAACCTATGACTGTCACATCAAAATTAGATGATCTATCTCCGCTATAGCTGCTCAAGTCTATAAATAGACATAAGCTACTTGCCCACTATGCTTCTACTGCTCCCACTGACTACGACAACCCTCCTACCGGGTCTCATAGCCTGGAGCAACAGTAGTGTCAAGTCTGGGTAGATAAGAACCTCCCTGTCACCGTCCTTGAGGCTACTGAAGTACCTCTCGGGTGTCTGAGGTTACCCACCAAATCTGCGGAGTGGTTAATGGAATGTCAAACCTGATTGAATATATAGGTCCTATTAAATTTTCTGTAATCGTTCGCGGTTCTGGAATCACTTCCAGTTCTACCATACTCCCACTACTGTTTTCTGAAAAAGAAAAATCTATTTTACTAAAACTGTGGCGAGTCAAGAACAATATCACTATTGATCTTCCAAATGGTAGAATATCAACCCTCGTCATAGCCGGGGTCAACCCACAAACAACCATTACAGAAACGTGCCCTGAGTTATCCAGAGTCTGGTTTTAAGCATAAGCTGGACAACTCCCCGTACCTTAACATCTTTTAAGGTACGAACCATTCTATATCCAATATAGAAACTTTGGCACTTATTTAATTGGACCCTGATTCAAATCATGCAGCTGTCTCCAGTGCATATCAACTTAATGGAAAGAGGCTAATCAGCATTACTCAACTTAGGAATCCATCCAATTATGAGTAACCTGAAAGAGAAACACGTTTCTCAAAACCATCACTATCATCTGAATACCAATCACAAGAATCTACATCTTCGATCTCTTTGAAGAATCCCGATACTTGTGATACCTGGTTCTCTACTTTATTCTTATACCCACAACTTCTCAAAACTTAGACCTTGTATTTCTACGAAACACTTGTCTAAATACTAGAGAAGTTATAAGTAAACAGAACATAGTACGAGGACCTACCCCTTTGTCCTGATGGACACTTGGACAACATACAATACTCTGTATAAGTCCGCTGAGTTGAACAACTCAAAGCCTGTGCGTCGTAGGTTGAAAACTGTACCCTGGCGATTTCCTCAAATATCACCAATTACAACGAATTCCGATATAATGAGGATAATCACCTAATTCCCAATAACTTACTCCTACTCATCATCTGTAAAACCATACAGATATGAGAATGAAACCTGGTAAATACATACCCTTGGAGTAAGTATCTAATCGGGAAAACAGTTTTCTTACCTGGTAAATACATACCCTTGGAGTAAGTATCTAATCGGGAAAACAGTTTTCTTTTAACAATGCACTGAAACATGAAAATGTTTCGTAGGGGTATCCTGGTATTCATAGTAATGCCTCTTCCATAATCCAATTCATGACTTCAACCGTATATTTTATTGCCATCTCTCCAAACCCCTTTATTTGTCTTTAGTCGTTACCTTCTGTACACCATTGTTAGGCTAAATGGTTTTCTTCCTTCCCTACCGTTCGGCACCAGCCTATGATTTGGAAGAAGACTATCCAGTAAGCATAATAGGTGTACCCTCCTAAACCAAGGAGTACTCGTATCTTGAGAGAAGGTGATGATAAAAGACAACTGAATAATACCTTATTCTTTTAAAGGTGAATTAGGAGTGGCGATGAAGTACGCGGTTTGGTCGTGAATGATATCAGTCGCAATTTACTTTGCCCTCTTTCTAATCCCTTTATTTTGTCTTTACATATTACCTTCTGCACACCCTACTTAGGCTAATTGGTTTTCTTCATTCCCTACCTTTCGGCACCTGCCTATGGTTTGGAATAAGACTATCCAATAAGCGTAATAGGTGTACTCTCCTAAACCAAGGAGCTCTCACAACCTGAGAGAAGGTGATAATAAAAGACAACTGAATAAACCAATTCTATTTCTCCTGAACCTTGATCCATCCTCGAAGAAGTCCCTTCGAGTTCGTATATAACCATACGATGGATCTATCCAATGGAAGTGGATGTCCGTAGTAATACGGGTGTTCTGAGAAATACAAAGGGTAAAAGAAGGAGTGGCAATGACTTATGCAACTTAGACAATCCAAAAGCCAGTATTTTAAGAAGGTTCGGTCAACTTGGTCATTGAGTCATAGTCTAGGGTCGGTCAAAGGTCGCTGCCAAAGAGAGAGAGAAAAGAAACACTCTGCGTGCACTCTAACCTAGATCAGAATGGTTATCACTTTATCTAATCCGGAAACTTCCCACTGTCCTGTCAAATTCTCTTCCAAACCTAAAGAAGAATCAATCGGGATCACCCGAAGAGTAAACCAACTCATCAGTGGGAATCGGGATCCAACTCTCATCGCATGATAACGTGATGGAATGCATCCACGTTACTCATACTCCAGAAGGTATGCGCATACTTGGCAAGTTTCAGTTTCTTTAGAAACTCCCGATAAGATTTTTGCCCCATGCTCTTATAACCTTGGCGTTAGGTCAAAATGTCATAAGTCACATGCCAAGTTCTACCCATCACTATCTTGTTAATTTGAACCCACCCGCACATGCCCTTGGCGTTAGGTCAAAATGGCAGAACGGCTGTCCCAAACCAACTCATCTATCTATGCAACAATTGAATACCCAGCAGCTACCAAACACTATGCCTTGGCGTTAGGTCAAAATACATAGCTTGAATACTACTGAATACCCAAAAGAAGTGACGGAGGGCTACGGCTGGTTTTTGGCGAAAAACGTTTAACGTAGTGAACTTGATATCGCTGAAGGAACCTGATAGCTTTTTAAAATATAGTGGCGAAAACCTTTGCTAAAGAGGTCACTCCCGGTAAAGGGATCTCGGCTCTTTCCTCGTGGAATGAGGTGCAGGATATTCCACTGAATACCTCTATGCAAAGCAACTTGTAATCGACTATAGTGAAATTATTACCCTGACGCAAACTTCTGCCCAAGGGGTCATTCCCGGTGAAGGGATATCGGCCCTTGCCCCGTCGAATGAGGTGCAGGATATTCCACTGAATACCGCTATGCATAACAAAAGAAAACGACTTTGCAATAACACTTTTTAAATTTGTTCCAACAACTGAAAACAGGTTTGTTTAACTTTGCATTGATCAGAATCAATGCAGTCCCATCAATAATCACACCAGAAAAGAACGAAAATAAAATGTACGTATATGCCATCCGCATTCGTCACTGGGTCCCGTCATCACCCGTTAGGTTACTTAACTAACGACAGAGCGGGGACTGGACTAGCGCGGGTGTAAAACATATACAATATCTAATAGTATATAAACCAATATACAATAATCGCTCCAGGCGTGATAATATGCAACATTACAGAAAAGTAATAAGCATCACAGAACAATACAGATAATCTGGGATCCCCGGGTTTCACAGAGCCGCTGCTGAAACCCGACGTTCCCCTGTCGTGTGGATAGCCTGTGCAATGAAACCTAGACCCCTACGGGTGCGGCAAGTTACCCGCCAAAACCTGAAGCGAGGCAGCCCCTTACAGCAAAGTGAATGGACCACCCAGCACTTCACGGAATCCGGTAATCTTGGGCACCCCTCCTTGGGTCAACCTGTACCCCCTACGAGTGCGGCGAATAGTCTGCCAATTTTAGAGTGGGGCCCCTCTGCCTCTCAAAGCCATGAGATGCGGACCCATTGCCCTCCAGAACCCGGCTATCCGTGCACTCCCTCTCGGGGCAAAACCTAGTACAGTAATGAAAAATAGTACAACAGGTACATCGACCGCAACCTGGTCGTGCCCCAAAAGAATATTATACAACAGGCAGTGACGACAGTCCACAAGTTGGACGCTCGTCCCGCAATATCAAATGTACAAATAAATTCAAACTGCACTATCATTGCACACTGCTATCCACCACGACAAATCCGCAACATCACAGCACAATACAGAACATCAACGCGAATGTCACGTTCGCAAACCCGTCTAAAAGAACTATAGCAATCAGACGCGGTTTACCGATCAAATGACATTTCCGGTCGGAGATATAATGTAAGCACTATAAACTAACATGTTTAAATTTCGATCGACAAAATATCACAAAGTGGGCCCCACGAACAACTGGTGAACAGTAACAAAAACTGGGCCCAAAAGATATATACCAAAAACCCCCAAATTCCAACAGAGAAGACACAGAGAAAATTTGGTGCACTGATCCCATAGAACGGCCGCGGATGCGCGGCCAAACCATGGGTTTGGCCGCGACTCCGCGGCGGTTTGGTGGGTTCACGTGCTCAAATTTTGTCGTTGTACTTCTGAAACCCTGCACAACTTTCTGTGATATGTGGAATATTTTTAGGACACCATTTAAAATCAACAGAAACTGTCAAATTGGAAAAATGCGGTTTTTGATTTCCGGTTCGATCGATGTTTTAAACGCGTTAGCACAAGTTAGTATAGCAAAATGGTGAGGCTCTGATACCACTGTAAGTCTACGGTAGCGCCCCGGCCGTCTACAGACGCCAAACGCGGAACAAAAAACTTTTAACTGGCGCTATCGTATACTTTAACCCGGATCTGCCATTATTGCTAAACTAACAAACTGTAAAGAGTGTAGAAAGGTTATACCGAACGATCCGAGTCCTTCGTTCTTTAACCATCATCCCACGCTCCGTTGCGGCTGCACCGATCTCTTCGATCTCCGATCTGCTCGTCCAGGTGGCACCACGTCACAGATTCTTTAAATGGGCTCCCGCCTCTGACTCGAGGCAACTCGGTCGTCAAGTTTGCTAAAAGAGACGACCAAGAATGATGTAGAGAATGAGTAGATGACTTTGTCTCGCTTCGTCCAAAACCATGGACGAACGGTTAATGAAGTTGCCGTAGGAATCGGGTGATGGAATGAAATGAGCTGTGAAATTCCATACACCCCAAAATCTATCATAATCTTTTTACCAGATGAAAAACTCAAGTGAGAGAGAGAGAGGAGGGGGCCGGCCATATATAGGGAGGTGGGGGGTGAGTGTAGGAGGAGGGAGGTGACCACAAGAAAATATCATGTGTGAACACAAACAAATATCTAGTGTGAACACAAATAAATATCTAGTGTGAACACACAGTGTGAACACAAAGAAAGCAACCAATGAAACAATAACACCTCACTGCTTCTAGAACCTTCTAGAAGCATCCACACTCATCTCAAGAAAAGATAAACCCGTCTTTAACCGAATGTTAAAAGACGGCTGATAGAAAACTGGAAACTGGCAACTTCCAAAAGTGATCCTGAAACGACTTTCAGGATAACCCCGTAACTGTAAAAATATACCCGCATTTGTATTACGACCGAATACAAATGCAACCGAGACAAAGATATTATATCTACTCAATATAATACTCGGATCCGGCTTAAACCAAAGCCGACCAGTATCATCTGCCCGAAAAATAATACGTGCGTAAACGCACGTGCATTTTCCGAACCCTGCCATAAAACCATACGGCCTCTACAATGTTTCGCCCGAACTTAGGAAACTGTCTGTGGGGGACTCAAATGACTCGTCAGTACCCTGGCAGTGGGTTTAACCACAAACCGTCAGCGGCACTAGCAATGCGTAACGGCTGCCCATGGACTGACCTCAAGGGAGGCCGATGAGCGAACTCATCCGGAAACCCTACTGAGCCTAACAGTGACAATGTATATACAGTCCGGTCCGTTCGTCTATGAGTATCGCATATCTGCCTAGGGGGCTAGTAACGTCAGACCCCCAATAGCAGTATAAGTCGTGTCGGAGTGTAGCCCAATAACACCCTGAGATACTACTGGAGTACCTACCAGTAAATCTCCTGCCATGGCCATGGACTTTGTGTAATGGCTCTCCTAGACACAGCACGACCTCGCCCCTAATACCGGGAGAGACGAATCCCCTGCCGATCCGCTCACGTGCCTCCATATGGCTCGGGACTGTACCCAAAAGCTACCTGTTTGCACGACTCCTTTGAGCCGTGGTAGGGTAGAAATCAAAGCACAGTGGGAACTCACACGAGACAAATGACGACCTCAGGTCGATGAACTAACCTGTACACATGTCACCAGGGAACTGCTATCTGACGATAGATATAGTACTAACTAGCAGATTCCCGGCGAGTCCTGTCCGGTGTACTCATAACCCAATGAGCACCTGTATACATCTTAGGTGATCCAACTGACACCAGTGGCTTGTGAGACCGGCCACCGCCCCTCGTCGGGGTCTCGACTGTACACACTAGTCTACTCCGGAGTATCGATGCCCTGTCTCGAAACTCCCACGACTAGGGACCACAATTAAGGATATGCATATAAACCACCCAACTCTCACGTATATGATCGCCATCATACTGTTGGTCGTAAAGCAAAATCCTAAGGGCTCTATCAAAGTGTAACATGTAATCAGTCACCTGAACATGTACACGACTGATAAAGGCAAACCAGATAGCATACTATCATCTCGAGTAAGACTGTCCTACCGGTATAGGTCCTCCGTAATCATTGCAATCACGTACCTGCGATCCAATAATTGACTATGAGGGCACTATCTCCAACACGTGGGTCGCTAGGAGATCGAGGTTCGGAGAGTTGCTATGGAAGATAACACTGCTGATCCACTCACGAAGGCCTTACCCCAGACACAGTTCGAGCGGCTGATCGAGATGATAGGTCTTCGATACGCCAGTACATGGCCTTAGTGCAAGTAGGAGATTGTTAGTGTATATGCCCTAGAGGCCATTACTGTATCATACTAGTTTGTATATTACTTAATGGAAGCTTGGGATATTCACAGTTGTATAGACAATCTTGCTCAAAATGGTAGTATGCTACATGGTTTGTTTCTACTTTAATGTGTACATGTGTTTCTTTTAGTATATCACCTATGCACATTAGTGGAGCCCTTAGGATCTTTGCTTGATTACCAGCGTTGTGATGGCAGTCACACTCGTGGGAGCTGGGTAATCCACAAGCACATCCTTATACAGGTCCTTAGTAGTAGGACTATCGAGACAGGGCATCGATACTCCGGAGTAGACTAGCGTATGTGCTTCTCATCCCAGCAGAGAGACGGTCTGTCCCACAGCCGTCAGTACGTCGTACTTGAGATAGTATGCTGGTGCTCGTTAGGTTACGAGTACACTTGACAGGACTCGTCGGGAACTGTTGGTTGGTACTATAACTATCGTCAGTTATCAGTTCTCAGGTGACATGAGTACAGCTTAGTCCGCTGACTTGACACTGTCACTTCGTCTCGAGTGTGTTCCCACTGTACTTTGATTACTACCCTACCACGGCTCAAAGGAGTCGTGCAAACAGGTAGTAGTTGGGTGCAGTCCCGAAGCACTTGGAGGCAGTGATGGTTAGACAGGATTCGTCTCTCCCGGTATTGGGAGTTGATATCGCGCTGTGTCAAGGAGAGCCATTACACATAGTCGTCCCTGGCCAGGGCAAGCGAGATATACTTGTAGGTTTCCAGTGTTATCTCAGGGTGTTCTGGGCTACACTCCGACACGACTTGTACCGCTATTAGGCGACTGATGTTTACCGCCCCCTAGGCCCGCCATGCGATATTCTCAGACGAACAGATCGGACTGTACGGAGACTGTCACATTCAGGCTCAGTAGGAGTTCAGATGGGTTTCACCTCGTCAGTCTTCTTATCGGCAACTACCTGGGGGCCGTTACGCACAGCTAGTGCTGCTTGCGGTCTGTAGTTAAATCTATTGCCAGCGTAGTGTCGAGTCTTTAGAGTCCCACACAGAGAGCTATTCGCCCTTAGGCAAAAGAGTAGAGGTCGCATGGTTTTGCGACAGGGTTCGGTCACATCCGTGCACTTGTGCACGTTTGGTGTCCGGAAAGTTATTACTAGCGGGTTTTGGTTTAAGCCAGATCCTAGTATACGTTTTGGGATTGGTTTTATCTCGTTTGTATTCGTGTTCCTTGGAACGCGGATGCGGGTGTGTATGCACGGTTGACAGAGACAGTGGCAGAGGATTCTCATTAGGGTTGTTGACTGATGACTTTTGCTAAACCCTAATGAGAATTAGAAATATGATTAATAATAATATTAATTAAGTATTATTGTGCCATGGTTGGGTTGAAAGGTTGACTTGTTGACTTCGTTGACCGGTTGACTAGGTTGGACTTGTTGACCATCATCATGACAATGGCTATCATTTCATGGCATTGACCTTTGCTTGCTTGTTTTGTTCACAAATTGCATTTAATGCATGAAATGATATTGCCATTTGATATGATAAGAACCATCACAAAAAAATACTCAATTACTATTATTATTATGATTATTTTGTGTTATGAGAGCATGGGTGGAAAAAGTCTTGCTCATTCTATCATTCTCATTCTCTCTCATCCTCAAGCTCTCCCTCTTCCTCTTGCTCTCTCTCTAGTTCATGGTTCTATTGTCTCATGTGTTGAAAAACAAGAACCATAGAGATAAAACCCAAAACACTTCTCTACTCATCCTAGTATACAAGGTCTAGCAAGCCAAGTGTTCTAGTTTCCTCTAGATTGAGGTTGGAGCCAAAGGTAGAAGCTTTCGGGTGGATCCATCTTCGGCACAAGGAGACGACGAGGAGAGAACCATCCGATCACCACAAGGAGTCGAAGAGAAGGAGTTCAAGTTAAGGTATAACCCCCTAACCGAGTAGGTAAAACTCTTAGTTAGGTTGTTAGATAGTTAGTTTAACAAAGATCCTTTTTTGAGTCCATGTTACCCCACCATAGAAAATCGTTTTTCATCATTTCCGCAACCTCAAAGAACCGGGGACGGGTAACGTGGACTTACAATATGTCCTCCCTTAATCATCTTAATCACCTACCTGCGACTACGATAATTGCCTTGAGAGCACTATAGACAACAAGTGGGAGCAGCGGGAAAGCATGTAGGTTACTTAAATCCATTTATGGATTGAAGCATGCATCACGGAGTTAGAACATCTGTTTTGATGATGTCATCAAAGAGTTTGATTTCGTCAAAAATCCAGATGAACCTTGTGTTTATAAGAAGATTGTAGGGAGTACTGTGACATTTCTCGTATTGTACGTGGATGAGATTTTTCTGATAGGAAACGATGTTCCTATGCTACAATCGGTCAAACTGTTCTTATCATAAAGGTTCTCCATGAAGGACCTAGGTGATGCCCTGTACATATTGGGCTTGAAGATCTATAGGGATAGATCTAAAAGGTTGTTGGGATTGCCCTAAACTAGGTACATTAATACCATCCTAAAGAGATTTAGTATGGAAGACTCCAAGCGGGGTGCCTTACCCACTTGTCATGGAGTCACTCTCTCCAAGGACTTTTGCCCAAAGACTGATGAAGAGAGAGCTCGCATGAGCATTATACCTACGCTTCAGCCGTAGGATCTATAATGCATGTGATGTTATGTACACGCCCTTATGTAGCTTATGCACTGGATTTAGTAAGCAGGTATCAATCCAACCCAGGGGAGAATCACTGGACAGCTGTGAAGAGCATTCTTAAGTACTTGCGAAGGACTAAAGAAATGTTCTTGGTGTATAGTAACGGGGATCTCCAAATGGAGGCCTTTACCGATTCGAGCTTCCAGAGTGATAAGGATGACAACAAATCTATCTAAGGGTTTGTATTTACCCTCAATGGAGGGGCGGTGTGTTGGAAGAGTTCCAAACAGGATACCATTGCAGACTCCACGATAGAAGCTAAGTATATTTCTACAAATGATGCTGCCAAGGAAGCCGTCTGGATGAGGAAGTTCATCTCGGAGCTAGGACTAGTTCCAACCATTATTGATCCAATACCGTTGTATTGTGATAATAATGGGGCTATGGCGTTGACCATAGAGCCCAGGTCCCATCAGCAATCCAGACACATCCTAAGGCGATATCATTTGATCCGGGAGATAGTTGATCGCCGTGAGATCGAGATTCGGAGAGTAGATACAAAGAATAACACCACGGATTCACTCACCAAGGCCTTCCCTCAGCCGCAGCATGAGTAACTTTTTGAGATGTTGGGTATGAGATACGCCAATAATTGGCTTTAGTGCAAGTGGGAGATTGTTGGATATATGTATGCCCTAGAGGCCATTATTTGATAGTGGATGTATCGGTATGTGTGTGTGTGTGTGTGTGTGTGTGTGTGTGTGTGTATTCAGAGGACATTCTTGCTCGACATGATAGTATGCTATCTGGTTGTTCTTTATCTTGACATGTTCATTTGATCATGCATATTACTCATTTGGTACATGTTGATAAAGCCCTTAGTATATTTGGTTGACTACTGGGATTATGATGTAGATCATACTAGTGGGACATGTGTAGTTTATAAACATATCCTTGAAATATTCCTAGTCGTGGGTGTATCGAGACGGGGCATCGATATTCCAGAGTAGACTAGCGTATACGGTTCTTGACCCATTTGATGGGTGATGGATGGTCCCATATCCATTGGTGTGGTGACACTAAAGATTGCATACGGGTGCTCAGTGGAGACTGGGTACACTGAACGGACTTGCCGAGAACTCCTATGTGGTATTATATCTATCTTCGGATAGCAGTTCTCAGGTGACACTGGTATAGGTTAGTCTATAGACCCGAGATCGTCATAGAGTCTTGTGTGTCCTCCTACTGTACTTTGATCTCCACCCTACCACGGCTCTACTGAGTCGTGCAAACAGGTGGATTTTTGTATCAGTCCCGAGGCACATAGAGGCAATGAGCGATAGGAGGGGTTTCTTCTCTCCCGGTATTGGGGGTTGATGTTGCACTATGCTCGATTGGATATAACAGGAAGTCCTTGGCCAGGGCTAATGAAATTTACTGATAAGTGTTATCAGTAGTTTCTCGATCTGTTATAGGCCATATACCGGCATGACTTATTGAGTTATTGGGGTCGACGATACCATCCCTAGACTCGATATGCAGCATATCTGACGAAGAGACCAGACTGTATGGTAGGTGTTGCCAGTTGGCTTGACGGGAGTTTTGACAAGTTTGCTTGTTTTTCTTCTGATCGCTCAATACCTGGGAGCCGTTACATACAGCTAGTGCCCCTGACGGTTTGTGGGTATGTGATTTGATCACTGCCTACTGCTAGCGTATTGACAAGTCTTAGTGTCCCATAGAGGGGTTTCCTAGCTCAGGCGAAATGATGTAGGGGTGCATATGGGATATGTGCGGGAGCTCGATTAAATGCGTGTATTTGATACCGTATTTTAATCGGACATTTTCTATTGGTCGGGTCGTATGTGATATGACCGGATTATTAAATCAAGTATTGATTTAATATTATTGACTTTTAGCTCATTTATTTAAAACCTTTTCTATTATGATGTATGCATGAATGTATGTATGTATATATATTGATATGAATGCATACATGCATGCATACATGTGTCATGTTTGATGATACAATGGAGATGGCAATGCAAGACTCACATCGTAAAATATTTATATATTTTGATTATTGAAAGGAAAATGGAAATAAATCATGGCTAGTTTTATACACTCTTCATTACTTGACCTAGCTTTAACCATGATCTATTTTCTATTTGTTCTTTAACTCAATATTAAAATATCTAGATATTTTATAACCATGGTTGTAGGTGAGTGTGACTCCCTCATATTTATTTTCTTTTCTCATTTTATTGTGAGAATTATCAAAAGAGCTCAAGCTTAGCCATTCTCCTTCTTTTTCCTCATTCAAGCTCTCTAGCTTTTTCAAGTGAGTGAAGAACATAAAAAGAAAGGTTTTTAAAGTGAGATCCAAACCCACATCACCAATCTATATTAATCTAGCCCACTAGTGTAAGTTGTTTTCTCCACTTCCATTTAGATCAAGTGAAGCTAGGAGCTTGAGCCAAGGGAATCCGTGGTGGATCGTCGTGGACATCGAAGGTTTCAAGCAAACCCGTTCAAACACCAAGTTGATCCAAGGAGTCACAAGAGGAGGTCTATAAAGGTTGTATTACTCATCTCTTAGTGTTAGACAACTATTAGTATGTGATACTAGTTCTTTTTACCCTAATTTTCTAGTTTGATTCATGGTCGGTTTTGCTTAGCACCCCTAAAATTTTTTTTATAGCATGTTTGATGTAAGACAAACCCTAGGCATGGTGCTAAGGAATCCCTACAAGTTTGGCCCAGTGAGTTTATTTTTATCTAATATGAGCATAAGTCTTATCACGGTCGCTGCAATTTAAGAGAACAGAAAAGAAACACTCAGTATATGCTCTTGCAAGTTTAGATTGGTTTTTAATTTATCTAAACATGATGGCTCCCACTGTTTCCTCGAATTCTTCTCCAAACCTTAAAAGAAGAATTAGTCAGGATTAATCACACGTCACAATACTTGATTAACTTTTCGGCCAGGCTAGTGTCGGTACTTCGAGGGAGGTTTTCCAATGCTTTCGCGAAGTTCCTTAATTATATAACCTCTTTTTCCTGGAGGCTTATCCTCGCTAACACCATTCTAGACACCTACTTGGTTTATAGCATTGATTGTTAAGTGAAATTGTTTCCCGAAGAGTAGCGATACTCACAGTAGGATCAGGACCCAACTATAATTGTGTGATGAATCTGAAGGAAGCCTACCAAAAACACAACACTCAAGAAGGTATGCAACACTAGCAAGTTTCCTTTATGTTTGAAACCCCCGATGTGATTTTTTGCCCCGTGCGCTTATAACCTTGACGAAGGCCAAAACATTATAAGTCGCAGGTCAAGTTCTACCTGTCATTATCTAGATTAACTTAGACCCATTCATACAAGCCCTTGACGAAGGCCAAAACAGTTGTACGCCTGTCCTAGATTAATGCATATATCTATGCCACAGAAAAGCACCTACTAGCTACCAAACACTATGCCTTGGCGAAGGTCAAAACACATAGCATGAATACCAGTAGATACCTATATGAAATGACGGAGGGCTACGGATGGTTTTCTGGCGAAAAAACCATTAACGTATTGAAGTTGATATAGTTGAAGGAACCTGATAGCTTTTGAAAAGGAGTGGTTTAAGCTTCGCTTTTAAAATTGTTTTTTGAAGAAAACCGAGTGGTTTTATAATTGATCCAACGACATCAGATTTTAGGTTTATTTTCTTGCATTAATTAGAATTAATGCGGTCCCATCAATTAACCTTATCATTATAGCAAAAGAAACGAAAATACAACGTACGCTTATACCATCCGCATTCGCAACGGAGCCCCGTCATCACCCGTTATGTTACTTAACTAACGACCGAGCGGAGGCTGGACTATCGCGGGTGCAAAACATAAGCAACGTTTATTATATATAATAAATATATATATAGTCATTCGTCTCACGCAATAATAACCATTGCAGATCACAGAATCACAGATGGAAACATTGGATATACTAGGATTTCCGTGCTTCGTTTAAGCCTGTAACGAAATATGGATTCCACGGTCGTGATGAATAACCAAACCTCACCCTAGATCCCTACGGGTGTGGCAAACTACCCGCAAAATTTCCGAAGTGAAGCAACCTCCTTCAACAAAATGAGTAGGACACTCGGCATTTCAAAGAACCCGGTAGTTTGTGCACCCCATCTTGGGTCTATATTAGGAGAAAAAACATTAAAAGAAAATAGTACAACGGTGGCTACAACCTCAACCCCGATGTTCCCCGCAAAAATAATATTACATCAATTAACAAATTGTACATGAATGAAAGAAAAGAAAAACACTCTTCTTACATCCTCCTGCTATTCATACACGACGATTCATTCAATCCATATACACAAACCATTACAGCCACAGAAATGTGCAACCCCCGCTAATCGACATATAACAATTAGCGGACGTTTCGAAACACATTTATACAAATACAGAAGACCCAATTAGCTAAACAACTTAGAATTTTGATCAAACAACAAATTTGTATCTACCCCATGAACAATGCAGAACACAAATAACTCTGGGCAGAAAAACAAATATTCCAGAAATCATATTCCCTTAGATAGATCCACAGAGGAAAATTGGTACGAATCGGCCATGACTTGGCCGCGCATCCGCGGTGAAAGGGTGATTTACGCGGTGGTTCCATGGCGATCTTGGATGATCTCAAGCTCAAATTTCATCTGTGTTCTTACAATAGCATGCACGTATTTTTAAAACCTCTGAAAATATTTTTTGAACTTGTTTAAAAATCGACAGCAAGCTAGGTAAAGGAATTTGATTTCGGGATAAATTCTTTCGATCGAACTTCTATCTATTTGCTAACATGCTAGTTTATGTTTAAGTGGCTCTGATACCAGTGTAAGTCTATGCCGCACAACCCGCGAGTTTGCGGGGAAGCGGAATACATGGAAAATGATTTTTTCTTTTATTCAAACATCAAGTTTGCTTTGCAACATAGACTTTATCAACTTAGGATCTTGATGAAACCTTACCAAGCTTCTTCTTGATCTCCTTTCTTTGGATGCTCCGAAGCTTCAAATGAACTCGGTTGCCGGTCTCCTTGGTGTCGAAAAAAGATCCACCCGAGGGCCTTTTGTCATGACCCGAATTTAATTCGTGACCGGCACTTAAATCACGCAACGTCTAAAGGCGCAACGTAAATTAAGCCGAAACCCAGAAATCTAAACCTTTTTAAGAAAATAGAAGAGGTGAAGTTTTGAAATAAATGATAATGAATCATGTTATGTCTTTTAAAATTTCGGGCAGCACCTCCCTTATATATTTTGATCCAAAACCACATATCCATGATAATATAAAAGGCATCGCCAAGTGGGAACTAGCTCTTCGCCAATCGGCGGAGTCACAATCATGCAAGACAGAATATAAGTATACGACGCTCATCGGTGAAGATCAACACAAGGAATAATGTAAAGTAAGACATCAAACCCACTAAGCGAACATATAACCCATCGCTCAAGTCTCGTAACTACAAGTCTTGCTAAGTCTTACTACTTATACAAATACTAGTTTCTGATTTGATGTGATAGAGTTTATCTAGATACAATAGAATATAACAGTACGAGAGTGGGCACGATCCAACATGTGTCCCACCTACCAAAGCAAACATCCTGGATGAAGCTGTGTGCCAGCGATACCGCAACTGATCCCAAGCGGTCAAACCTGCAAGAACTGTGGCACAACGGGGGTGAGTTGCCAACTCGTGAATAGAAAACATCAGCAAGTGGAAATCGAATAACACAACGATTTCCTAGGTCACTCTTGAAGGTAATACTATGATATCTAGGGTGACCACAAATGCATATATGTCAACAATCGAGTCAATGCAATGATATATATAAGTAAACATCCGACATCATATACCTGTATGCATGTGGATATCATCCACGTGTCCATCAACAACACAACAAGTATCATGGAACCTGAGTGTCCTGTTAGTTATATGTATTCCCTAGAGGTCATTACTGTACATAGGATGTATATTGTAGTGGATGCTGGGACATATATAGGGAGGACTTTCTTGCTCGACATGATAATATGCTATCTGGTTACTCTTTACCTTAACGTGTTTATTGATTGTCTCTCTGTTACATGTTGGTAAAGCCCTTAGGATGTGTACTTGACTATCTGGACTATGATGCGGATCATACTAGTGGGGACATGGTAGTCCATAAGTACATCCTTCAAAGTCCCTAGTCGTGGGTGTATCGAGACGGGGCATCGATATAACAGAGTAGACTAGCGTGTACCTTCTCGACCCATACAGATGGGTGATGGATGATCCCATATCCATTGGTGTTTGACATCGGAGATGATATACGGGTGCTCAGTGGAGACTGGATACACTGGACGGACTCGCCGAGAACTCCCAGATGGTATTATACCTTACGTCAGATGGCAGTTCTCAGGTGACACTGGTACAGAGTAGTCTGTTGACCCGAGATCGTCATAGAGTCTTGTGTGGTTCCCACTGTGCTTTGATTTCCACCTTACCACGTCCAAGAGGGCGTGCAAAACGGTGGTTTTTGGGTACAGTCCCGAATCACATGGAGGCAATGAGCGATAGGAGGGGATTCGTCTCTCCCGGTATAGGGAGTTGATGTTGCGCTGTGTTCGATTGGCTATAACCGGAAATCCCTGGCCAGGGTTGCTGAGATTTACTGGTAAGTGTTACCAGTAGTTTCTCGAACTGTTATAGGCCTCATATCGACACGACTTATCAAGCTATTAGGGTCTGACGTTTACCACCCCTAGGCGAGATATGCGACATATCAGACGATCAGACCGGACTGTACGGTAAGTGTTACTGGTTGGATTCACAGGAGTGTGAGCGGGCTTGCTCGTCGATCTTCTGATCGCTCAATACCCGGGTGGCCGTTACGTTTAGCAGACCGCTTGCGGCTTGTGGGTGTTTGATATGATCATCATCTGCTACCGGCGTATTGACGAGTCTTTAGAGTCCTACACAGAGGTTTCCTGGCTCAAGCGAAACGAAATAGGAGCGCATATGAGATATGTGCGGGACCGAGAATAATACGTGTATGTGATACCGTATTCCATTCTCGCGATGATTGTATCGAAAGGTTGTATGCGATATAACCTAGTTATCGAATCAAGGATTGATTCGATAAGCCGATACATTGGATATTAGTCGGTCACATGCGATATGACCGGATCGTTAAATCAAGTGTTGATTTAATGATTTGATGCATAATTATATATTTGATATATTACTTTGCATTAACTAGTATTGGTTCACTTTAAATGGATTTTCTCACTTGGATGTACAAGTTGTATATGTGATATACTTTTTGTGCAAATGATTGTATCATGTTTGATGATACATGTTTACTTGGTTAAGTGTAAAGAGTTAAACCATGGTTAAACTAATGGTTAGGGTTTTCATTTTCATATTCATTTATTTTATTTATTTTATTTTGGAAATGATAAAGAGAAAATGGTGGCTTTCTTTGTTCTTTGCTTGAAGCTTCTTGAAGCTTCAAAGCATCTTTGACTAAGTGACCATTTTGTCTTCATGCTTAACCCGAACCCTTTAACTAACCTTAGTTTATTCTCTACACTTGACCATGGTTTCCATATGATAAGTATTCACATTATTTTCTATTTTAAGATATACTTATCATAACATTATTCATCTTCTTCTTCTTCTTCACATGAAGAAGCTTGCTACCAAAAATAGAAAAGTGAGAAAAAGAGTGAGAAATCCAATTCTAAAGTGAACCCACTTCCTATTTCTTCATCCTCTACCTCTTGCCAAGTAGTAAAGTGTGTTTTCTTCACAAGTTTCATGACTTGGTGAAGTTGGAGCTTGATCTAGCGATGCCTCGACGTAGATCATCTTCGGCATCGTCGTCGATGACCTAGCCCGCTTTTTCTCCGATGAAGCCGACGCTAGAGCCCAAGATCCGATTTGTACAGCGAGGAGACATCATCGCGGAGCCATGGAGGTGGAGAATCGGATCTACAAAGGTTGTATTTCCGTTTACCATTTAGTTAAGTTGTTAACTAGTTTCTTTTTCGCCTAAACTTCTAGCCAACGATCCGTATTAGGGTTTCTCGGCACCGTATTTTTTGAAATTGGCATGGTCAATGCCTTGTGAGACCTCTTGAGAGTGCCTAGGAACCCTACAGTGGTATCAGAGCCTAGCTAGAGCCTTAGGCGATGCGTAGACGGAGTTTGAAGTCCGATCGAACCAAAACCCTAACCCGAAACATGCTCTCTGGACTTTTTCTAAAAACTGGGATTTTTCCACTTTAAAAATGCTTAAAAAATTCAGCAGGGAATTATAAGAATTACGGTGCAAAATTTGACTCATGAACAGTACAAAGAGCGGCGGAACCGCGGCAGAAGCATGCCTTCTGCAGCTAAAGTATGACATCATCATCCACTGTTTGCACAGTAACTCCTATTTTATTATGCTGGATTTTCTGGGAATTTTTAATATTTATTCAAGAGTTGAATTTTCTGGGGTTGTTTTGGGGATTCGGTGTTTCGATCGGAGTATCAGATTTTGTCTATGTGGCTTTCCGGATAAATTTTAGAATATGTTAAAAAGTTCGACCGGATATAAATACCCAATTTTTCCCCTGTCGGGAAATTTCCAAGTGTTGGATTTTTTCGTAGTTTAACGACGTTCTAAGTAGTGCAAGTAACGCGATGGTCCCTCTAGAAGACAACAAACCTTAACTCGATTATGTGACCGTCTTGAACTGCCCTTTGAACCTTAGGGTTTGGGGCAGTACGGCGTGCCACATGTGAGGCGTTGGCTTGACCCTTCTTCGGCTGGACCATTGGTACTGAGGCACGAACTGAATGTTGTTAGACTTATTTCATGTGTTGAGCTGTTTTGGGAAAACTTGGGTGTTTGATTGTTCGATCGGAAAGTTTAACATTTTCTATCTTATTCGGAATGTGATACAATATTTGGAATTCACAAGTTGTTATGAGATAACTGAATGAATGTTATAAACATAGCACTTTAGTCTCACTTGATCGGTTGCCACAGAATTTTGATGCGATCAAAAGTCCGTCGCAATCACGTAGCGTACGCGGATACTCGCTGGGTAAACTTAATAGACAGCTACACCCCTTAGCCCCGACCAAGTGACTATAGGAGAACCCCGTCGCCGAAAGCATCCGTTCGGGTGCTCGCGGTAGCGGTGTTCCGCCTTGGTGCACTTCGTCGACGGTATCGGGGGTGCGGCCGTCTACTGAAGTTTGCGACGAGCATTCGATCAGGATGTCGGGAATCTTGTTGAATTGCCCGACTTGATATTGAAAAGTGTTTTCGATAATGAGACTAAAATGCGGAGTTTATAATTGTTAGGCATGCGATGTCTAAGGAATTCATTTGATTAGGCATGCGATGTCTATGGAGGTTGCGGATTCCAACTGTTGTGGTTTTACACTTTCTTTTCTGTGACCGTAAGTGTAATATGTGGTATCGCCGGTTTCATTGCTATATGTCAACGACAATTGGGATGCGCATATTTACTTACGTTGATGACATGTGATGTTATGTGTTGCTGGATATGTTATATTGGATCGTCGTGTTTGAATAGCCGGGGCTTTTTATGTGAGATGAGTGTTTTTCATTTTCATTCATGTAAAAACTTGTATGTAATATTCTTTTATTGGGGCACTTCCAGGTCGCGGAAGTTGTCACCGTTGTTGTATATTATTTACTTTTCCGCACTAGGATAGACCCAAGAAGGAGGGCACAAGTAACCGGGTTCTGGAGTCCAGTGGGAGACCAACTCGAGGAGTCGAGGCCGGGTCTCCTAACTCCAGAATTGGTAGGGTTGCTTGCCACTCTCGTAGGGGTCTAGGGGTGTGGGTTTGGCTATTCATCACGACCGTGGAATCCGTGTTTTATACTGGCTCGGATTGAAAACACGGACGTCCTAGTATATCCAATATTTCATATGTTTCTTCTGCTGCGATATCTATGATGTGATCATGTGATGTTCTGTGATAGATACTGTATATAGTATATGTGATATATTATATAGACGTTACTTATGTTTTACACCCGCGCTAGCCCTGCCCCGCTCTGCCGTTAGTTACCTAACCTAACGGTGCACGAGGGGACATCGAGGCGAATGCGGATGGCATAAGTGTACGTCGTATTTATCTGTGATGTTTAGGTATTTAAATGATGGGACTTCATTAATGAGATTAATGAAATAAAAGAAACCTAAGATATTGTAGAATCGAATTTCAAAAATAAAACAGGTAGCTACAGTTCTTCCTTTGCACAGCGGTATATATGATATATCCTGCACCTTATTCGATGAGGAAAGGACCGAGATCCCTTCACCAGGAGTGACTCCTTTAGCAATAACTGGCAGATTCTACACATTCGGTTTGTCTTTTGATTGCTTTTAAGAGTTTTTGCTTTGCACAGTGATATATATGATATATCCCGCACCTCATTCGACGAGGAAAGGACCGACGATCACTTCACCGGGAATGACTCCTTTAGCAAAACTAGAAATGCCTAAAAAACACTCCATTTTAAAAATCATTTGATTCTACAACGATATCAAGTTCATTACGCAATAGGTTTTCAGAAAAACCTGTCGTAGCCCTCCGTCATTTCAGATAAGTACTAGTTAGTATTCGTGCTGCGGTTGTTTGGCATGCGTCAAAGCGTAGTGTACGATAGCTAACTAGTGCTTATCTGCTAGCATACGATGCGATTGGATTAGGGTATTCGTACGGCGTTGTTTGGCATGCGTCAAGGGTCGTGCGGGTGGGTTTAATTCAATTACGAAATGTACGGGTTGAACTTGACTAGCGGACTATGGGTTGTTTGGCATGCGTCAAGGTCATAGCACGTTAGGGGCAAAATATTATCGGGAATTTCAAGTGTTGAATTTGCAATGAGATTGCATACCTTCTATGAGATAGTTGGATCCCGATACCCGCTGCGAGTAAGAGTTACTCCTGGGAGAGTTTTATACATTACAATTAGCCGATCAAGTAGGTGTCTAGAAAGGTGTCAACGAGGTTACGCCACTGGGAAAACGAGGTTTACATTAATTAAGTTCGTGTGAAAGCACGGGGGACCTCCCTCAAAGTACCGACACTGGCCTGGCTGAAAGATTGGCGAACTTGTAGTGTGTAATTAATCCCGGCTAGTCTTTCCTTTTAGGGTTTGAAGGAAGATTTGATAAAAAGCGGTGGGAGCCATCCTGATTAGATAAAATAATAACCAATCTTTTCTTGACAGAGCGCACGCTGAGTGTTTTCTTCTCTCTCTCTCTCCAGGTAGCGACCATATCACGCCTTAATCAAGATAATAATACGGATTATTGACCGAACCCGCTTGTTATACTGAGCTGGGGAACGTTGGTCCCGCTCCAACTTATAATTGTTATAAGACAGAGCAGGAAATTGGGGATTACCAGAATTCCCGTGCCGCCCAAACGAAGAGAGTGCATGCTGATGCATCATCTTCGGGTGTGTTCATTATACAGAACTGTTTCTCAGTATCCTCCGCATCCTTGGTATATGATACCGGATCAGGATCCCAGATATGTAATCTGTTACATAGGGCTACAAAAGGGTAGAAAAACTGAGAACGGGTGATAAGTTTCATGAGACAGAAAACGGGGCAAGTGTTGCAGCCAAGTCTGTTGGTCACTGTCACCCTGTATTATCAATACATTGATTCTGAACGAATGTTATTAGATACCGAACCTGATATACAAAATCATATCAGTCTCTATATTAGTAAAGAAATGATAAAATTTTGTATTGTTGGATAATGTTTTGAACATTTCCTATATCAAAAGTTGATCGGTTCAGGCACGCTATCTAAAAGCATTAACATTCTAAATCAAACTACATTTCTTAGTATACAGAACACACACAAGAGGAAAAGTTCAGAAATGAACGAATCCTTCTTGAGGCTTTGTAGACTAGGTCATATCAATGCGACCCGACTAGCTGGAGTTACATAAAGATGCATATTTAAATTAGTTTGAATTTACATCTTGTGAAACTCGCCAGTCATGTCACAAAGATAAGATGACCATAGCCCTGTTTATTGGAAACAGAGAAAGAGTTAATGAACTCTTGGGATGATACATGTTGATGTATGTAAGTCCCCTGTCTACACATGCCAAGACCGGTTCTTTGTACTTCATTACATTCTCTGATAATCTCTCAAGATTCAGTCATATGTTCCTGTTGAAACATGAGTCCGAACCTTTTGAGATATTCACAGAATATAAGTTAGAAGTAGAGAACCAATACGGGTAAAAGTATTATGTCCTTTGATGCGATCAGGGAGGAGAACACTTGAGCACGGAATTCCTGGACTATTCTAAAGGAGAATGAGATTCTCTCTCAGCATTACACCTCTGTATACACCATAGCACGATGGTATGTCGGGGCGGAGCAGGTACATCCTATTTGATATGGTGTGCTCTATGATGAATACTACTGAGTTACCTTTTTCCGTTGGGAGTTATGCGCTTGAGTAGCTGCATACCTATTGAATAGGGTTCGAATCAAATCAGTTACCTACCACTTCATATGTGATATGGAAAGGGAAGAGCCCATGTCTTAAACTAGTTAAGATTTGGGGTTGTCCGGCCTATGTCTAAAAGCAAAATCCGGACAAGCTTGAGGCAAAGTCTGTTATGTAGAACTGGAAAGGTTCCAGCTATGCAAACTACAGTAGATGATTTGGTAGAACCGAAGGATTCAATAGTAACCAACGAACCTCAGCCTCTCCGCCGATCTAGTAGGGTTCCTCACCCACCTGAGAGATACTTCGGTTTCTCTATGACAGTGGGAGCGAGGATTACATCATGAGATGATGACCCAACTAGCTTCGAGCTGGCCATCAGGAGTAAGACTCTGTAAGAATGGCTGGATGCTTAGTGATCTGAGATGGAATCCATGTACACCAACAAAGTATGGACTTTGGGTGCTATATCTGAAGGGTTAAATCCCCATCAGGAGCAAGTATATCTTGAGAAGATTACTTGGTGTAGATGGAAAAGTTGAGACTTTCAAAGCTAGACTTGTTAAAGGTTTTTGTCATCAACCAGGCGTGGATAATGATGAAACCTTTTCAGTGCCTATGCTTAAGTCCATCCAGATCCTACTTGCCACGGCTACATACCATGACTACGATATCTGGTGGTTGGGTGTCATGACTGTTTTTCTAAATGATGTTTTAGAAGAGAACATCTGTAAGTACACAGCCAGAGGGCCTCGTAGACAGTGGGAGCAGCGGAAACGTGTACAAGATGCTTTATAGGATAAAGCAGGCATCGCGGAGTTGGAACATCTGTTTTGATGCGGTAGTCAAAGAGTTTGACATCATCAAAATGGTAGATGAACCTTGTATAAGCAAAAAGGTAGTAGGGAGTATGGTGATGATCCTCGTAGAGTACGTGGATGACATACTCTTGATAGGGAAGGAGTTTCCTATGCTACGCTCGATCAATCTCCGCTTATCACAATGATTCTCCACATAGGATCAAGATGATACCTCGTAAATCCTAAGTTTTGGATCTATGAGATAGATCTAAATGGATGTTAGGATACTCACTAGTTGTAGTGAGATGGTATCAATCGATCCTGGGGAGAATCACTGGAAGCGTTCCAGGGTGATAAATACGACTGAATGTCAGTCACAGGCATTGTCTTTACCCTCAGTAAAGGGACGGTATGTTGGAAGAGTTCCAAGCTAAATACCGTGGCATACTAGACGATAAAGGCAGGATACATCGCTACTTAAGATGCTACCAAAGAGGCAGTCTGGATGTATATTGGTTCATGAGATGAACTTAGTTCCTCCCATTGTGTGACAATGGAGTTGTGGCTTTTGCCAAGGAACGCCCGTCCCATCAGTGATCCAGACATATTCTGAGGCAGCATCACCTGATCATGGAGATAGTTGATCTCCAGGGTGATCGAGGTTAGGAGAGTAGACTCAGAGGACAACACGGCGGATCCACTCACAATGGGATTTTCCCAGAGAGAGACCTTTATGGGATGGTTGAGTATGAGATACTACAACCACTGCTTCAGATGGCCCTAGTGCAAGTGGGAGATTGTTAGTTATATGTATGCCCTAGAGGCCATTACTGTACATAGGATGTATATTGTAGTGGATGCTGGGACATATATAGGGAGGACTTTCTTGCTCGACATGATAGTATGCTATCTGGTTACTCTTTACCTTAACGTGTACATTCATTGTCTCTCTGTTACATGTTGGTAAAGCCCTTAGGATGTGTACTTGACTATCTGGACTATGATGCGGATCATACTAGTGGGGACATGGTAGTCCATAAGTACATCCTTCAAAGTCCCTAGTCGTGGGTGTATCGAGACGGGGCATCGATATACCAGAGTAGACTAGCGTGTACCTTCTCGACCCATACAGATGGGCGATGGATGATCCCATATCCATTGGTGTTTGACATCGGAGATGATATACGGGTGCTCAGTGGAGACTGGGTACACTGGACGGACTCGCCGAGAACTCCCAGATGGTATTATACCTTACGTCAGATGGCAGTTCTCAGGTGACACTGGTACAGAGTAGTCTGTTGACCCGAGATCGTCATAGAGTCTTGTGTGGTTCCCACTGTGCTTTGATTTCCACCTTACCACGTCCAAGAGGGCGTGCAAAACGGTGGTTTTTGGGTACAGTCCCGAATCACATGGAGGCAATGAGCGATAGGAGGGGATTCGTCTCTCCCGGTATAGGGAGTTGATGTTGCGCTGTGTTCGATTGGCTATAACCGGAAATCCCTGGCCAGGGTTGCTGAGATTTACTGGAAAGTGTTACCAGTAGCTTCTCGAACTGTTATAGGCCTCATATCGACACGACTTATCAAGCTATTGGGGTCTCACGTTTACCACCCCTAGGCGAGATATGCGACATATCAGACGATCAGACCGGACTGTACGGTAAGTGTTACTGGTTGGATTCACAGGAGTGTGAGCGGGCTTGCTCGTCGATCTTCTGATCGCTCAATACCCGGGTGGCCGTTACGTTTAGCAGACCGCTTGCGGCTTGTGGGTGTTTGATATGATCATCATCTGCTACCGGCGTATTGACGAGTCTTTAGAGTCCTACACAGAGGTTTCCTGGCTCAAGCGAAACGAAATAGGAGCGCATATGAGATATGTGCGGGACCGAGAATAATACGTGTATGTGATACCGTATTCCATTCTCGCGATGATTGTATCGAAAGGTTGTATGCGATATAACCTAGTTATCGAATCAAGGATTGATTCGATAAGCCGATACATTGGATATTAGTCGGTCACATGCGATATGACCGGATCGTTAAATCAAGTGTTGATTTAATGATTTGATGCATAATTATATATTTGATATATTACTTTGCATTAACTAGTATTGGTTCACTTTAAATGGATTTTCTCACTTGGATGTACAAGTTGTATATATGATATACTTTTTGTGCAAATGATTGTATCATGTTTGATGATACATGTTTACTTGGTTAAGTGTAAAGAGTTAAACCATGGTTAAACTAATGGTTAGGGTTTTCATTTTCATATTCATTTATTTTATTTATTTTATTTTGGAAATGATAAAGAGAAAATGGTGGCTTTCTTTGTTCTTTACTTGAAGCTTCTTGAAGCTTCAAAGCATCTTTGACTAAGTGACCATTTTGTCTTCATGCTTAACCCTAACCCTTTAACTAACCTTAGTTTATTCTCTACACTTGACCATGGTTGCCATATGATAAGTATTCACATTATTTTCTATTTTAAGATATACTTATCATAACATTATTCATCTTCTTCTTCTTCTTCTTCACATGAAGAAGCTTGCTACCAAAAATGGCAAAGTGAGAAAAAGAGTGAGAAATCCAATTCTAAAGTGAACCCACTTCCTATTTCTTCATCCTCCATCTCTTGCCAAGTAGTAGAGTGTGTTTTCTTCACAAGTTTCATGACTTGGTGAAGTTGGAGCTTGATCTAGCGATGCCTCGACGTAGATCATCTTCGGCATCGTCGTCGATGACCTAGCCCGCTTTTTCTCCGATGAAGCAGACGCTAGAGCCCAAGATCCGATTTGTACAGCGAGGAGACATCATCGCGGAGCCATGGAGGTGGAGAATCGGATCTACAAAGGTTGTATTTCCGTTTACCATTTAGTTAAGTTGTTAACTAGTATCTTTTTCGCCTAAACTTCTAGCCAACGATCCGTATTAGGGTTTCTCGGCACCGTATTTTTTGAAATTGGCATGGTTGATGCCTTGTGAGACCTCTTGAGAGTGCCTAGGAACCCTACATGTCCAACACCGACACTCGAAATATCATGAAAACATATGCATGTGTGTATGTGTGTGTGTGAGAGGATATCAACTGTCACGTCCCGAAAGTACGGAATATGACCGGCACTTAAACTACGAAACATCTCGAGGCGTACGTAATCTAAGTAAGCCGAAAACCCAGAAATCCAAACCAAGGAAAGTAGTAGAGTGTAGGAAAACCAATTTAAAATCAAGTAGTTTTAATAGCATAAGCCGAGTTATGCGGTTTTAAAAACATCAAGTATTTCCTGAAAATTTCGGCAGAGTCTCCTTTTTAAATACTGGCTCCCAAACGGGATACAACATGAATAGTATACAAAATCAATAAAAAGGCATTCCCAAGTGGGAGCTAGCTCTTCGTCAATCGACGGTCACAACCACACAAGCAATATAATATACAACGCCAAGGGCGAGGATCAAAACTCAAAAGGAAACTCAAAACAGCAAGAAATCCAAAGAAATACAACGCGCGACTCTAAGGTCGAAAGAATAAACATCACTGGTCTCTATCTGAGATAAATACAAGTTTGGTTGATGGAACTTCTAGATACAACAGAATAATATTATACAAGATATATAATGGGGGTACGATACAAGTAAACCCACCTACTAGCAAATCACCCGAAGGAAACTATGCCCGCAAGCCGTAAAGAAACCTGTACGGCAAACCTGGAAGAAACTGGGGTACAACGGGGGTGAGTTGCCAACTCGTGAATAGAAAAACATCTACGCACAGAAATCGCATAAATAACGCAACCTAGGTCAATGATCATAATATATCCTCAAATATATGAATAACATGCAGCCTATAACAATGGCTAGGGTAATATCTAACCCGAGTGTGATCTCATGTGCCCGTGTCAGTGCCTCAGGTAGTAATATATCATATGAATGAGGTATGAATGCATAAAAACAGAATACATGTAAATGAAGAAACTGTTTTCATAAATTAGTGAGATTTCCTTTGTATTTTTAAAATGAGGTATCATAAATGAAATCGGCATGAACAGTGTCTAGCATCGACACAAAACATAAATCTCAATGTCTCAAAACCTCAGGCTCCGGCTATCCGGACTGGCCTGTATCATCAAATCTCAGTACCTCAATATCTCGAAATCTCAATGTCTCAATCACAATATCTAGGGCGCCGTCAGTCCAGACTGGCCCCTACCATCCATCTTAAGACCACGACAGTATCCTCCGGATATCCGACGCGTCGGGTAAAATCACCGGTAGGTAGTCTCCCCCTGCCAGGCTCATCCTCATCACCACGAGCTTCTTGCCCCGGGGTACCTTA
This sequence comes from Agapanthus africanus, assembly GCA_030015575.1. Taxonomy (NCBI): domain Eukaryota; kingdom Viridiplantae; phylum Streptophyta; class Magnoliopsida; order Asparagales; family Amaryllidaceae; genus Agapanthus; species Agapanthus africanus. The sequence continues at coordinate 87,757,918 of CM057343.1, forward strand.
CTGGGTCCACCATGTACCCGAAACGGTTCATCCAACTCCTCGAATCGGGTCTCGAAATCCATCCGCAAACTCATGGTGGACGACTCATACATCATGGGGAAAACCGCGCTTTTCATTTAAAAAGAGAAAGAAGAAGTTTGTATATGTTTTGCGGTTTTCCCCAAATCCAGAAAATCTCATGGAAATCCGAATCCAAAACCTCAATAGCACGTAAAAAGTGAATATATGCATGAGAATCCATGAATGCGGCATAACAATGAATAACAGTATGCATGAAGTAGCAGGTAATAACTACAATGTCTAGACTAACATATAAGGCAAGTACACTAATATCATGTCTAAACTACTAGCTAACAGGTTATGTCAAGCAATAATATTTTCTAAGGTGTACGTGACATGGCAATTACCGATGAAGATGTGTGTGAGCCGGCAAGTAAGTGTACGTGGTACATACGCATCATCGGTAATGGTGCAGGTGTCCTAACCACAAGATATCAACAGTAGAATATGAAGCATAATATAAGCATGTGATGCGGAGCGAACAACAATAATGAGCGGGAGCTAAATACTAGATGCAACGATAACTAATCTGCATTAACCTAATATAAGTCCTACAATGGTGCCTTTTGAAATAACACGAATCGTGGGGTTTTGAAAATAGGGGCTACGGTGTTTTTATGAAAAGATACGTCTTTTGAAATATCCGTAGGATCCCTTAGGCTGTCTTTAAAAATACGCATGATTCGTAAGCTTTGAAATAGGTAGGAACCGAATCTAATCTAACAACTAACTAAACTAAAGGGCTAAGCTACAAGCTAGACTACAGGTAAGGAAACCGCCTAACATCTTAGTCGATACATATACATACCTGTATATATATTAGTCGGTGATCCCGCCTCAATAATATCATATCCGATACCATATCTATAATCAGACATCCCAAGTCAAGAGTGCGGATCAATCATCAAGATATAGCTCGTACGTAAATCCGTCGTACGACATCCCTAAATCTGGGTACGGGACAATATCACATTCATCATACTATTCACCTAGTATCCTCTTTATCAAATATCATGATCGGGGTACTGATCTACGTCTAGTACAATACTGATACCGCCTAAGTATGCATGCACGTGCGTGAAACACTACGTCAAGGACCCGCTACAACGTCATGTCGTATCTCAAATACGAACCCTGCTATATCACCAATCTCATGGCCTCAAATCAAATCTCATCGACTCATCATAAATCCCAAGTACTATCCTCAAATCTGTATGTGAACACATAGTCCCATACCCATGTGAACACATAACTATATATTCCCGAATAAGCACAAATGAAAGAAGAAAGTATGCAAGTATGGATGGTTGTGTGCATGTGTGGTGCGACCTCTACTCTAGGGTTTCGCGACACTAAATCATCCAAGAACACCAAATATCCATATTATCATCAATATACTCAAACAAAATATAATCAAAATATATATGTGTGTATACGTATTCGTATACATCACCACGAACTGCGGGGGTGCTATACGCCATCCACCCGACTTTTCCCCGTAGATATAAATCTACTCACTTGGTCCTCGCTCGCCGGTGCCGACGTCGCCACGCGCTTGCTTGTCGTCTCGAAGTCCACATGGGTTACCTACACATCATAATGCACCATATCGCATTAAAATCCGACTCATGACCAAAACGTCCCACATAGGTCAAAACCTATGGTTGCTTTCACAAATCAAACCAAAAACCCTCGACGTCGGCGTACTAACGCCAAACCATCGAGAAAAACCTAAACACACTTATTTGTACAATCACAACCACTAATTATAATATAAAATAGCTTAAAATTCACAAAAACCCCAAATTCAGTTTAAAAGACATTTTTTCCGAAAATCTAGCAAGCACAATTCGCCGTTTTTGTACAAAACAAGATGTTTAAACAAATGTAGCGGCTATCTTAAATAAGTCATAAAAACCATTTCCATAATTTAATCTCATAAATTTGCATAATTTCCAAAATCCTAGTTTGCAAAAATATCAATTTTTAACACCTTTTAAAGCAAAATTCACAATTCATCAATTAAGCTTGGTTTTGCATGATCCAAAATCATTAAACCACTCATTATAATATTAATAATGACATGAAACCTTAATTTAGATTTTAATCCCAATATAAAACAATTTCAAAAAAAACTAGTTAGCAAAAAGCACATTTATCACAATTTCCAACTAACAAATTTTGAAATTAGCAACTAGTTTAGGTTTTAGCAAGAATTAACATGTCAATCTACTCATGGCAACCTTAATGATGTGATAAAACCCTATCTTGATTTTAATCTCACATATAACCATTAACCCCACAATTCAAGTTTGCAATATGTACACAAATTAAACACCAAATTTAGTTAAATTGGAGTAATTAACCAACAATTAAGACATGGGTTAAGATTTATACCTCCCAATTAGAGATCTAGCAAGGATCTAAGCCTCCCAAATTGCTCTCTTGCTCCCAAAATCCATGCTAGATAGGCAAATAAATAATGGGTAGGAGTTGGATTTCGGTTTTGAGTTTTAGTTGATTTTTCATGAAATTTTTTGTGATTTTTTTGGAGAAGAGATGAGATGAGGAATGAGAGGGGAGGGCTGCTGAAATGTGCAGGTTTCGGCCAGCTTGGGGGTAGGGAATGGGTGAGGGAGGAGAGAGAGTGGGGTGGAGAAAGTGGAAAAAGTCAAAGTCCACCATTTTCTATCATTTTCCTTTCTTTTCTTTTCTTTTCTTTTCTTTTCTTGGTGATTGGAGAGAGAGAGAGAGAGGGAGGGCTGTCATGGTGGGGCCGGCCACATGGGGAGAGGGAGAGAGGGTGAGGTGTGGGTGTGTGGGTTAGAGAAAAAGATAAATGTATTACCCCGATTCCCGTTAACACTAATTTCATCGAAAAAAGCCTTTTTCTTCGATATTTTCTAAACCGTTTTGGTAAACGATTTCATTTCAAAAACCACATGATAAAATTTTATTTAAAGTTTTATGATGCACAAAATTTGTTTCAACTCATTCCAATTTGTAATTTTTCCTACTTAAATATATTAGTGACGGCTTAAAATAATATTAAAATAATTAATTTCGGAAAATTTTTCAGAAAATTTAAAATTTCACCAGTGGCCCAATAAACACCAAATAATAGCAATTACATAGCTTGAATATGTATATTTAATTTTTATAATAAGATATTTGCATTTTGCCTTTTTACAGAAAACCCTCTTGTTTTACCGATTTTCCGAAATTTTACCGAAACGAATTTCAAAACGCTACAATCTTCCCCCCTTAAAAAAATTCGGTCACCGAATTTAAAGTAAAACTCCCCCTAAATACTAAAATATCTAAACCAAAACTATCAAGTCGTCGGGGCTCCGAAATTGTAAAACATAAAACAAATCGTAGCGCAGCGCATGCGCATAAAAAATGAGCATATAACTCAAATCAAAACTCCGTCAAGCATCCCGCAATCATCGGAGTCATGGGGAAGACATCAATGCTAAATCCAAAGTAAAACCTATATGATGTAACTCGAAACTATACATGTAAATATCGAATCTATATATGTAAGTATCTGAAGGAAATGCATGCCAAATCTCTTTAAGTCGCTGTGCAACACGTATAACACTGCACAATGGCGGACGTCTATCATAAGAAAATAACTATATACGTATATACCTTTGTTTGAAATGTACGTTCCGCCGTTTTGGAAACAATTTAGAAGGGTCTCCTTGTTTTAAACATTTCGTGTCATATCAGACACGTAGGATGCTGCGGCTATAGCTCGCTTTTTGGAAATCCCTTCAATAACTATCAATGCATGCAAAATATATTCAGGTACTGTCCTCTGACTAGTCCTGCGCAGTACGAAAACACATAGCAATATCATAAAAACGTACTGCTCTATAAGAAAAATCAATCCCAAAATACGCGTATGAATACTACGTGCGTCTGGTGCGTACGGAAATCAAAATCCATGAATGTGCCATACATGCGCGCAGAAACAATATCTAAGTGCATCGGGTGTGCACGAAACATCTGTCAATGGCAACAGGTGTGCCTGACAGCAAAACAGGTGCATCTGACATGCACGAAAAATCTCGATTTAGTGTATCTGGTGTGCACCAAAATCGTATCTCAAAACCTGCGCTCAATATGCGCGAAAACCCAAAACCAGGGGCATCCATCATGCACGAAATCATGAAATCTAATATCAAGCGCCGAACATGCGTAAAATCAAATCAGGTGCACAAGGTGCATAAAACAAACATCGAGTATCACAATCGAAATCGAAGTCCAGTGCATCTAAGTGCACAAAATGCGTATCACTGCACTGCAAGCATATGTGAACTATACTGAGTGCAAAAACCAATTCGTATGCGTACATACGCACAAAATCAATTCAACTGTGTGAAACCCATAAAATCATAACCATGCGAAACCAAGGCACGAAAATGATATCAAGTGCAACAACTGTGCAAAAATCGTAAATACTCAGTAGGTGCAACCATGGTCCATGAAAACAAATATCATGAAACTCAATCATCAAAATCAATCATGCGAATAGACCGCCCAAAATACGCAAAATCACGTATGGCGGAATAGTCCCGCTCAAGCACATCCTCCAAGAATCTCTGGCCAACTGCCGTGGTCACTCATAGCATGTCTCGTCGACGATCCTGAACTCTGGCCTGCCAGTGTGCATAACATGACCACTACTGGGTCCAAGTCTTCTCGTAATTTATTCCAGAAAGGTCCTATCGAGATCTCTCCCAATCTCGTCTCTGCCGAACTGTCCGGAAGTCATCGTCCCTGACTAGATCTGTTCTCGTTCTGGAACGGCTGCATACTCAACGCGACTCCTTCTGAAAGGTATATCCAAGTACAATGCCTCGGCATACGTATCGCATCTCTGATGTCGGCGGAGTGGAACGTCGTTTCATCTAGATCTGGTACGAACCTCTTACTTCGCCTTTTTCTAATGTCGACCGCTTCGGACTCGTCTCGTCGTGGCTGCATGGACTGAGCTCCAACGGCTATCCTCGTATCGGGAGTCTCCCAAGAAATGCATCTCACCACCTAGCATCCGAATTAAGTCGATCCATCCGATCGAGTCGTCAAAACCTCATAATCCCCCAAGAGCTCAACATCTTGGGCACAGTTTAATAGTATCGAGTACATACCACAGCATCGGTGGTCCTGCCGTAGAAGGGCAAACCCAAGCCTCACTAATGGCGCCGTAGAACTGCCGCAAACCCGAAGGTTCAAAGACTTTCACACGATCATTAAGCCGAGTTAGGGTTTCATTCTTCTAGAGGGACCATAGAATTTCCTGCATGTCTTTCCGACTATTTTAAACTTGGAATAATAGGTTTCTGATATTCGATCGTCTCTGTCGACTCCCAATGTCTCCGCGTGAAGTCGTCTCTAGCTGGAATCAATCTATCTGATGGCCTCACATCGGGGTAGGCGAACGAATCACATGTCCTGGTCATTCATCCTCGGTGACTAGCGACCTTTTATCATCTCATAGTACAACTCGTACCGCAATAGCTCCAACACCTGGGCGATATCTCGTCGTCCGCAGCAACAACTAGCTCACTCGTCCGCACGCTGAATAGTGCCTCAATCATCATGAGTAAGCAATACACCAACGGTCATCAAAATCTGGCTGGCCTCTGTCAGTGGCTCAATCCTCTAGTGTCGATCAGCACATCCGAGCAATCTTATAAAGGCGATCCGCCAAACGCTCGTGGCACGGAAACACAGTAAAAAGACACATGTCCGCAATCGTGTGCCGCCGGAATTTCGCCCTGGTCAGTCCTCGTTCGCGACGAGCTCGTGCTGACCACAACTCTAGCTGTAGCTCTCCCTGTCCGTAATCGTGGCAGCAAAATCATAACTGGTACTGATGAGGCTAGATTGGAATGAATATAATACTGAGCAAAGAAATGTACATCCTAAGGCTCCTTAAGCGGAGTGGCGTGTCGTAAGTATGCCGCGGAACATACCCACGGTACGTCACTCTACTTTAGTCACCTATTCAATCAACCAAGGGTCATCCTACGCTCCGAAGGTAAAACCTAACGCTCTGATACCAACTTTGTCACGTCCCGAAAGTACGGAATATGACTGGCACTTAAACTACGAAACGTCTCGAGGCATACGTAATCTAAGTAAGCCGAAAACCCAGAAATCCAAACCAAGGAAAGTAGTAGAGTGAAGGAAAACCAATTTAAAATCAAGTAGTTTTAATAGCATAAGCCGAGTTATGCCGTTTTAAAAACATCAAGTATTTCCTGAAAATTTCGGCAGAGTCTCCTTTGTAAATACTGGCTCTCAAACGGGATACAACATGAATAGTATACGAAATCAACAAAAAGGCATCCCCAAGCGGGAGCTAGCTCTTCGTCAATCGACGGTCACAACCACACAAGCAATATAATATACAACGCCAAGGGCGAGGATCAAAACTCAAAAGGAAACTCAAAACAGCAAGAAATCCAAAGAAATACAACGCGCGACTCTAAGGTCGAAAGAATAAACATCACTGGTCTCTATCTGAGATAAATACAAGTTTGGTTGATGGAACTTCTAGATACAACAGAATAATATTATACAAGATATATAATGGGGGTACGATACAAGTAAACCCACCTACTAGCAAATCACCCGAAGGAAACTTTGCCCGCAAGCCGTAAAGAAACCTGTACGGCAAACCTGCAAGAAACTGGGGCACAATGGGGGTGAGTTGCCAACTCGTGAATAGAAAAACATCAACGCACGGAAATCGCATAAATAACGCAACCTAGGTCAATCATCATAATATATCCTCAAATATATGAATAACATGCAGCCTATAACAATGGCTAGGGTAATATCTAACCCGAGTGTGATCTCATGTGCCCGTGTCAGTGCCTCAGGTAGTAATATATCATATGAATGAGGTATGAATGCATGAAAACAGAATACATGTAAATGAAGAAACTGTTTTCATATATTAGTGAGATTTCCTTTGTATTTTTAAAATGAGGTATCATAAATGAAATCGGCAACAACAGTGTCTAGCATCGACACAAAACATAAATCTCAATGTCTCAAAACCTCAGGCTCCTGCTATCCGGACTGGCCTGTATCATCAAATCTCAGTACCTCAATATCTCGAAATCTCAATGTCTCAATCACAATATCTAGGGCGCCGTCAGTCCAGACTGGCCCCTACCATCCATCTCAAGACCACGACGGTATCTTCCGGATATCCGACGCGTCGGGTAAAATCACCGGCAGGTAGTCTCCCCCTGCCAGGCTCATCGTCATCACCACGAGCTTCTTGCCCCAGGGTACCTTACCGGGTCCACCATGTACCCGAAATGGTTCATCCAACTCCTCGAATCGGGTCTCGAAATCCATCCGCAAACTCATGGTGGACGACTCATACATCATGGGAAAAACCGCGCTTTTCATTTAAAAACAGAAAGAAGAAGTTTGTATATGTTTTGCGGTTTTCCCCAAATCCAGAAAATCTCATGGAAATCCGAATCCAAAACCTCAATAGCACGTAAAAAGTGAATATATGCATGAGAATCCATGAATGCGGCATAACAATGAATAACAGTATGCATGAAGCAGCAGGTAATAACTACAATGTCTAGACTAACATATAAGGCAAGTACACTAATATCATGTCTAAACTACTAGCTAACAGGTTATGTCAAGCAATAATATTTTCTAAGGTGTACGTGACATGGCAATTACCGATGAAGATGTGTGTGAGCCGGCAAGTAAGTGTACGTAGTACATACGCATCATCGGTAATGGTGCTGGTGTCCTAACCACAAGATATCAACAGTAGAATATGAAGCATAATATAAGAATGTGATGCGGAGCGAACAACAATAATGAGCGGGAGCTGAATACTAGACGCAACGATAACTAATCTGCATTAACCTAATATAAGTCCTACAATGGTGCCTTTTGAAATAACACGAATCGTGGGGTTTCGAAAATAGGGGCTACGGTGTTTTTATGAAAAGATACGTCTTTTGAAATATCCGTAGGATCCCTTAGGCTGTCTTTAAAAATACGCACGATTCGTAAGCTTTGAAATAGGTAGGAACCGAATCTAATCTAACAACTAACTAAACTAAAGGGCTAAGCTACAAGCTAGACTACAGGTAAGCAAACCGCCTAACATCTGAGTCGATACATATACATACCTGTATATATATTAGTCGGTGATCCCGCCTCAATAATATCATATCCGATACCATATCTATAATCAGACATCCCAAGTCAAGAGTGCGGATCAATCATCAAGATATAGCTCGTACGTAAATCCGTCGTACGAAATCCCAAAATCTGGGTACGGGTCAATATCACATTCATCATACTATTTACCTAGTATTCTCTTTATCAAATATCATGATCAGGGTACTGATCTACGTCTAGTACAATACTGATACCGCCTAAGTATGCATGCACGTGTGTGAAACACTACGTCAAGGACCCGCTACAACGTCATGTCGTATCTCAAATACGAACCCTGCTATATCACCGATCTCACGGCCTCAAATCAAATCTCATCGACTCATCATAAATCACAAGTACTATCCTCAAATCTGTATGTGAACACATAGTCCCATACCCATGTGAACACATAACTATATATTCCTGAATAAGCACAAATGAAAGAAGAAAGTATGCAAGTATGGATGGTTGTGTGCATGTGTGGTGCGACCTCTACTCTAGGGTTTCGCGACACTAAATCATCCAAGAACACCAAATATCCATATTATCATCAATATACTCAAACAAAATATAATCAAAATATATATGTGTGTATACGTATTCGTATACATCACCACGAACTGCGGGGGTGCTATACGCCATCCACCCGACTTTTCCCCGTAGATATAAATCTACTCACTTGGTCCTCGCTCGCCGGTGCCGACGTCGCCACGCGCTTGCTTGTCGTCTCGAAGTCCACATGGGTTACCTACACATCATAATGCACCATATCGCATTAAAATCCGACTCATGACCAAAACGTCCCACATAGGTCAAAACCTATGGTTGCTTTCACAAATCAAACCAAAAACCCTCGACGTCGGCGTACTAACGCCAAACCATCGAGAAAAACCTAAACACACTTATTTGTACAATCACAACCACTAATTATAATATAAAATAGCTTAAAATTCACAAAAACCCCAAATTCAGTTTAAAAGACATTTTTTCCGAAAATCTAGCAAGCACAATTCGCCGTTTTTGTACAAAACAAGATGTTTAAACAAATGTAGCGGCTATCTTAAATAAGTCATAAAAACCATTTCCATAATTTAATCTCATAAATTTGCATAATTTCCAAAATCCTAGTTTGCAAAAATATCAACTTTTAACACCTTTTAAAGCAAAATTCAAAATTCATCAATTAAGCTTGGTTTTGCATGATCCAAAATCATTAAACCACTCATTATAATATTAATAATTACATGAAACCTTAATTTAGATTTTAATCCCAATATAAAACAATTTCAAAAAAAACTAGTTAGCAAAAAACACATTTATCACAATTTCCAACTAACAAATTTTGAAATTAGCAACTAGATTAGGTTTTAGCAAGAATTAATATGTCAATCTACTCATGGCAACCTTAATGATGTGATAAAACCCTATCTTGATTTTAATCTCACATATAACCATTAACCCCACAATTCAAGTTTGCAATATGTACACAAATTAAACACCAAATTTAGTTAAATTGGAGTAATTAACCAACAATTAAGACATGGGTTAAGATTTATACCTCCCAATTAGAGATCTAGTAAGGATCTAAGCCTCCCAAATTGCTCTCTTGCTCCCAAAATCCATGCTAGATAGGCAAATAAATATTGGGTAAGTGTTGGATTTCGGTTTTGAGTTTTAGTTGATTTTTCATGAAATTTTTTGTGATTTTTTTGGAGAAGAGATGAGATGAGGAATGAGAGGGGAGGGCTGCTGAAATGTGCAGGTTTTGGCCAGCATGGGGGTAGGGAATGGGTGAGGGAGGAGAGAGAGTGAGGTGGAGAAAGTGGAAAAAGTCAAAGTCCACCATTTTCTATCATTTTCCTTTCTTTTCTTTTCTTTTCTTGGTGATTGGAGAGAGAGAGAGAGAGGGAGGGCTGTCATGGTGGGGCCGGCCACATGGGGAGAGGGAGAGAGGGGGAGGTGTAGGTGTGTGGGTTAGAGAAAAAGATAAATGTATTACCCCGATTCCCGTTAACACTAATTTCATCGAAAAAAGCCTTTTTCTTCGATATTTTCTAAACCGTTTTGGCAAACGATTTCATTTCAAAAACCACATGATAAAATTTTATTTAAAGTTTTATGATGCACAAAATTTGTTTCAACTCATTCCAATTTGTAATTTTCCCTAATTAAATATATTAGTGACGGCTTAAAATAATATTAAAATAATTAATTTCGGAAAAATTTTCAGAAAATTTAAAATTTCACCAGTGGCTCAATAAACACCAAATAATAGCAATTACATAGTTAGAATATGTATATTTAATTTTTATAATAAGATATTTGCATTTTGACTTTTTACAGAAAACCCTCTTATTTTACCGATTTTCCGAAATTTTACCGAAACGATTTTCAAAACGCTACAATCTTCCCCCCTTAAAAAAATTCGGTCCCCGAATTTAAAGTAAAACTCCCCCCAAATACTAAAATATCTAAACCAAAACTATCAAGTCGTCGGGGCTCCGAAATTGTAAATACATAAAACAAATCGTAGCGCAGCGCATGCGCATAAAAAATGAGCATATAACTCAAATCAAAACTCCGTCAAGCATCCCGCAATCATCGGAGTCATGGAGAAGACATCAATGCCAAATCCAAAGTAAAACCAATATGATGTAACTCGAAACTATACATGTAAATATCGAATCTATATATGTAAGTATCTGAAGGAAATGCATGCCAAATCTCTTTAAGTCGCTGTGCAACACGTATAACACTGCACAATGGCGGACGTCTATCATAAGAAAATAACTATATACGTATATACCTTTGTTTGAAATGTACGTTCCGCCGTTTTGGAAACAATTTAGAAGGGTCTCCTTGTTTTAAACATTTCGTGTCATATCAGACAAGTAGGTAATGCTGCGGCTATAGCTCGCTTTTTGGAAATCCTTTCAATAACTATCAATGCATGCAAAATTTATTCAGGTACTGTCCTCTGACTAGTCCTGCGCAGTACGAAAACACATAGCAATATCATAAAAACGTACTGCTCTATAAGAAAAATCAATCCCAAAATACGCGTATGAATACTACGTGCGTCTGGTGCGTACGGAAATCAAAATCCATGAATGTGCCATACATGCGCGCAGAAACAATATCTAAGTGCATCGGGTGTGCACGAAACATCTGTCAATGGCAACAGGTGTGCCTGACAGCAAAACAGGTGCATCTGACATGCACGAAGAATCTCGATTTAGTGCATCTGGTGTGCACCAAAATCGTATCTCAAAACCTGCGCTCAATATGCGCGAAAACCCAAAACCAGGGGCATCCATCATGCACGAAATCATGAAATCTAATACCAAGCGCCGAACATGCGTAAAATCAAATCAGGTGCACAAGGTGCATAAAACAAACATCGAGTATCACAATCGAAATCGAAGTCCAGTGCATCTAAGTGCACAAAATGCGTATCACTGCACTGCAAGCATATGTGAACTATACTGAGTGCAAAAACCAATTCGTATGCGTACATACGCACAAAATCAATTCAACTGTGTGAAACCCATAAAATCATAACCATGCGAAACCAAGGCACGAAAATGATATCAAGTGCAACAACTGTGCAAAAATCGTAAATACTCAGTAGGTGCAACCATGGTCCATGAAAACAAATATCATGAAACTCAATCATGCGAATAGACCGCCCAAAATACGCAAAATCACGTATGGCGGAATAGTCCCGCTCAAGCACATCCTCCAAGAATCTCTGGCCAACTGCCGTGGTCACTCATAGCATGTCTCGTCGACGATCCTGAACTCTGGCCTGCCGGTGTGCATAACATGACCACTACTGGGTCCAAGTCTTCTCGTAATTTATTCCAGAAAGGTCCTATCGAGATCTCTCCCAATCTCGTCTCTGCCGAACTGTCCGGAAGTCATCGTCCCTTACTAGATCTGTTCTCGTTCTGGAATGGCTGCATACTCAACGCGACTCCTTCTGGAAGGTATATCCAAGTACAATGCCTCGGCATACGTATCGCATCTCTGATGTCGGCGGAGTGGAACGTCGTTTCATCTAGATCTGGTACGAACCTCTTACTTCGCCTTTCTCTAATGTCGACCGCTTCGGACTCGTCTCGTCGTGGCTGCATGGACTGAGCTCCAACGGCTATCCTCGTATCGGGAGTCTCCCAAGAAATGCATCTCACCACCTAGCATCCGAATTAAGTCGATCCATCCGATCGAGTCGTCAAAACCTCATAATCCCCCAAGAGCTCAACATCTTGGGCACAGTTTAATAGTATCGAGTACATACCACAGCATCGGTGGTCCTGCCGTAGAAGGGCAAACCCAAGACTCACTAATGGCGCCGTAGAACTGCCGCAAACCCGAAGGTTCAAAGACTTTCACACGATCATTAAGTCGAGTTAGGGTTTCATTCTTCTAGAGGGACCATAGAATTTCCTGCATGTCTTTCCGACTACTTTAAACTTGGAATAATAGGTTTCTGATATTCGATCGTCTATGTCGACTCCAAACGTCTCCGCGTGAAGTCGTCTCTAGCTGGAATCAATCTATCTGATGACCTCACATCGGGGTAGGCGAACGAATCACATGTCCTGGTCATTCATCCTCGGTGACTAGAGACCTTTTATCATCTCATAGTACAACTCGTACCGCAATAGCTCCAACACCTGGGCGATATCTCGTCGTCCGCAGCAACAACTAGCTCACTCGTCCGCACGCTGAATAGTGCCTCAATCATCATGAGTAAGCAATACACCAACGGTCATCAAAATCTGGCTGGCCTCTGTCAGTGGCTCAATCCTCTAGTGTCGATCAGCACATCCGAGCAATCTTATAAAGGCGATCCGCCAAACGCTCGTGGCGCGGAAACACAGTAAAAAGACACATGTCCGCAATCGTGTGCCGCCGGAATTTCGCCCTGGTCAGTCCTCGTTCGCGACGAGCTCGTGCTGACCACAACTCTAGCTGTAGCTCTCCCTGTCCGTAATAGTGGCAGCAAAATCATAACTGGTACTGATGAGGCTAGATCGGAATGAATATAATACTGAGCAAAGAAATGTACATCCTAAGGCTCCTTAAGCGGAGTGGCGTGTCGTAAGTATGCCGCGGAACATACCCACGGTACGTCACTCTACTTTAGTCACCTATTCAATCAACCAAGGGTCATCCTACGCTCCGAAGGTAAAACCTAACGCTCTGATACCAACTTTGTCACGTCTCGAAAGTACGGAATATGACCGGCACTTAAACTACGAAACGTCTCGAGGCGTACGTAATCTAAGTAAGCCGAAAACCCAGAAATCCAAACCAAGGAGAGTAGTAGAGTGAAGGAAAACCAATTTAAAATCAAGTAGTTTTAATAGCATAAGCCGAGTTATGCGGTTTTAAAAACATCAAGTATTTCCTGAAAATTTCGGCAGAGTCTCCTTTGTAAATACTGGCTCCCAAACGGGATTCAACATGAATAGTATACGAAATCAATAAAAAGGCATCCGCAAGCGGGAGCTAGCTCTTCGTCAATCGACGGTCATAACCACACAAGCAATATAATATACAACGCCAAGGGCGAGGATCAAAACTCAAAAGGAAACTCAAAACAGGAAGAAATCCAAAGAAATACAACGCGCGACTCTAAGGTCGAAAGAATAAACATCACTGGTCTCTATCTGAGATAAATACAAGTTTGGTTGATGGAACTTCTAGATACAACAGAATAATATTATACAAGATATATAATGGGGGTACGATACAAGTAAACCCACCTACTAGCAAATCACCCGAAGGAAACTTTGCCCGCAAGCCGTAAAGAAACCTGTACGGCAAACCTGCAAGAAACTGGGGCACAACGGGGGTGAGTTGCCAACTCGTGAATAGAAAAACATCAACGCACAGAAATCGCATAAATAACGCAACCTAGGTCAATGATCATAATATATCCTCAAATATATGAATAACATGCAGCCTATAACAATGGCTAGGGTAATATCTAACCCGATTGTGATCTCATGTGCCCGTGTCAGTGCCTCAGGTAGTAATATATCATATGAATGAGGTATGAATGCATGAAAACAGAATACATGTAAATGAAGAAACTGTTTTCATAAATTAGTGAGATTTCCTTTGTATTTTTAAAATGAGGTATCATAAATGAAATCGGCATCAACAGTGTCTAGCATCGACACAAAACATAAATCTCAATGTCTCAAAACCTCAGGCTCCGGCTATCCGGACTGGCCTGTATCATCAAATCTCAGTACCTCAATATCTCGAAATCTCAATGTCTCAATCACAATATCTAGGGCGCCGTCAGTCCAGACTGGCCCCTACCATCCATCTCAAGACCACGACGGTATCCTTCGGATATCCGACGCGTCGGGTAAAATCACCGGTAGGTAGTCTCCCCCTGCCAGGCTCATCGTCATCACCACGAGCTTCTTGCCTCGGGGTACCTTACCGGGTCCACCATGTACCCGAAACGGTTCATCCAACTCCTCGAATCGAGTCTCGAAATCCATCCGCAAACTCATGGTGGACGACTCATACATCATGGGAAAAACCGCGCTTTTCATTTAAAAACCGAAAGAAGAAGTTTGTATATGTTTTGCGGTTTTCCCCAAATCCAGAAAATCTCATGGAAATCCGAATCCAAAACCTCAATAGCACGTAAAAAGTGAATATATGCATGAGAATCCATGAATGCGGCATAACAATGAATAACAGTATGCATGAAGTAGCAGGTAATAACTACAATGTCTAGACTAACATATAAGGCAAGTACACTAATATCATGTCTAAACTACTAGCTAACAGGTTATGTCAAGCAATAATATTTTCTAAGGTGTACGTGACATGGCAATTACCGATGAAGATGTGTGTGAGCCGGCAAGTAAGTGTACGTGGTACATACGCATCATCGGTAATGGTGCTGGTGTCCTAACCACAAGTTATCAACAGTAGAATATGAAGCATAATATAAGCATGTGATGCGGAGCGAACAACAATAATGAGCGGGAGCTGAATACTAGACGCAACGATAACTAATCTGCATTAACCTAATATAAGTCCTACAATGGTGCCTTTTGAAATAACACGAATCGTGGGGTTTTGAAACTAGGGGCTACGGTGTTTTTATGAAAAGATACGTCTTTTGAAATATCCGTAGGATCCCTTAGGCTGTCCTTAAAAATACGCACGATTCGTAAGCTTTGAAATAGGTAGGAACCGAATCTAATCTAACAACTAACTAAACTAAAGGGCTAAGCTACAAGCTAGACTACAGGTAAGGAAACCGCCTAACATCTGAGTCGATACATATACATACCTGTATATATATTAGTCGATGATCCCGCCTCAATAATATCATATCCGATACCATATCTATAATCAGACATCCCAAGTCAAGAGTGCGGATCAATCATCAAGATATAGCTCATACGTAAATCCGTCGTACGACATCCCCAAATCTGGGTACGGGTCAATATCACATTCATCATACTATTCACCTAGTATCCTCTTTATCAAATATCATGATCGGGGTACTAATCTACGTCTAGTACAATACTGATACCGCCTAAGTATGCATGCACGTGTGTGAAACACTACGTCAAGGACCCGCTACAACGTCATGTCGTATCTCAAATACGAACCCTGCTATATCACCGATCTCACGGCCTCAAATCAAATCTCATCGACTCATCATAAATCCAAAGTACTATCCTCAAATTTGTATGTGAACACATAGTCCCATACCCATGTGAACACATAACTATATATTCCCGAATAAGCACAAATGAAAGAAGAAAGTATGCAAGTATGGGTGGTTGTGTGCATGTATGGTGCGACCTCTACTCTAGGGTTTCGCGACACTAAATCATCCAAGAACACCAAATATCCATATTATCATCAATATACTCAAACAAAATATAATCAATATATATATATATGTGTGTATACGTATTCGTATACATCACCACGAACTGCGGGGGTGCTATACGCCATCCACCCGACTTCTCCCCGTAGATATAAATCTACTCACTTGGTCCTCGCTCGCCGGTGCCGACGTCGTCAAGCGCTTACTTGTCGTCTCGAAGTCCACATGGGGTACCTACACATCATAATGCACCATATCGCATTAAAATCCGACTCATGACCAAAACGTCCCACATAGGTCAAAACCTATGGTTGCTTTCACAAATCAACCCAAAAACCCTCGATTTCGGCGTACAAACGCCAAACCATCGAGAAAAACCTAAACACACCCATTTGTACAATCACAAGCACTAATTATAATATAAAATAGCTTAAAATTCACAAAAACCCCAAATTCACTTTAAAAGCCATTTTTCCCGAAAATCTAGCAAGCACAATTCGACGTTTTTGTACAAAACAAGATGTTTAAACAAATGTAGCGGCCATAATACTTATTAAATATCTTAAATAAGTCATAAAAACCATTTCCATAATTTAATCTCATAAATTTGCATAATTTCCAAAATCCTAGTTTGCAAAAATATCAATTTTTAACACCTTTTAAAGCAAAATTCATAATTCATCAATTAAGCTTGGTTTTGCATGATCCAAAATCATTAAACCACTCATTATAATATTAATAATGACATGAAACCTTAATTTAGATTTCAATCCCAATATAGAACAATTTTAAAAAAAAACTAGTTAGCAAAAAGCACATTTATAACAATTTCCAACTAAAAAATTTTGAAATTAGTAACTAGATTAGGTTTTAGCAAGAATTAACATGTCAATCTACTCATGGCAATCTTAATGATGTGATAAAACCCTATCTTGATTTTAATCTCACATATAACCATTAACCCCACAATTCAAGTTTGCAATATGTACACAAATTAAACACCAAATTTAGTTAAATTGGAGTAATTACCAACAATTAAGACATGGGTTAAGATTTATACCTCCCAATTAGAGATCTAGCACGGATCTAAGCCTCCCAAATTGCTCTCTTGCTCCCAAAATCCATGCTAGATAGGCAAATAAATAATGGGTAGGAGTTGGATTTCTGTTTTGAGTTTTAGTTGATTTTTCATGAATTTTTTTGTGAATTTTTTTGGAGAAGAGATGAGATGAGGAATGAGAGGGGAGGGCTACTGAAATGTGCAGGTTTCAGCCAGCATGGGGGTGGTGAATGGGTGAGGGAGGAGAGAGAGTGAGGTGGAGAAAGTGGAAAAAGTCAAAGTCCACCATTTTCTATCATTTTCCTTTCTTTTCTTTTCTTTTCTTGGTGATTGGAGAGAGAGAGAGAGGGAGGGCTGTCATGGTGGGGACGGCCACATGGGGAAAGGGAGATAGGGTGAGGTGTGGGTGTGTGGGTTAGGGAAAAAGATAAATGTATTACCCCGATTCCCGTTAACACTAATTTCACCGAAAAAAGCCTTTTTCTTCGATATTTTCTAAACCGTTTTGGCAAACGATTTCATTTCAAAAACCACATGATAAAATTTTATTTAAAGTTTTATGATGCACAAAATTTGTTTCAACTCATTCCAATTTGTAATTTTCCCTAATTAAATATATTAGTGACGGCTTAAAATAATATTAAAATAATTAATTTCGGAAAATTTTTCAGAAAATTTAAAATTTCACCAGTGGCTCAATAAACACCAAATAATAGCAATTACATTGCTAGAATATGTATATTTAATTTTTATAATAAGATATTTGCATTTTGACTTTTTACAGAAAACCCCCTTATTTTACCGATTTTCCGAAATTTCACCGAAACGATTTTCAAAACGCTACATCAACCACGTGTGTCCATCAACGACACAACTAAATCATGGAACCTGAGCATCCAACATCGACACTCGAAACATCATGAAACCCGTGTCCAATATCGACATGTAAATCCTCATATCTCGGGCTCCGTCAGTCAGGATTGGCCCTCGGGCTCTGGAAGAATGGGTCGGCCCATATCCATCTCTCGAATCCGGTCGATATCCTCCGAATAACCGCCAGGTCTAACCAATCACCGGTAGGTAGTGCCCTCCCTGCAAGGCTCATTGTCTACACCACAAAAACCATTTCTCGCCCCTGGGAACCATACCGGGTCCACCATGAACCCGCAAACGGATCATCCAACTTCTTGAATCGGGTTCCATATATCACTCGTCTCAGAACCGAGAAAACGCATGGTGGACGTCTCGAAATATCATATCAAGAGAAACCAGGTTTTCAAAATAATACATACTTTCTTTTGAAATAACCATGGTTCTCAAATCCAGAAATCTCATGAAAACAACATATATCAATGCGTATAATCGTAAAACATGATGTATGCGACATATAACAGAATGTAAGCATATTCGTATATCATGCAACATGGAACAGTGATGTGAGCATAGGCATATCATCATAATGTGAGCATAGCAATATAATAGCATAACGTAGCAATTCTACTGTGTGAGTGACATAGCAATTATCGATGATGAAGTGTGTGAGCCGGCCAATCTGTGTAAGTGTAATATTCGCATCATCGATAATGGTGTAGGTGTACTAGCACAGGTATATGTAATGCAATGAGAGTGACATGAATGTAGCATAAAGTAAATCGTGGGCGCAATGCTATAAGGTATACGTCTCTAGCACATTTCCGAGTCGGTGAATCTAATAATCGGCATCCAGCCTCACAACATGACGTATGGTATAATCCATCGTACAGCATCATCTAGTCAAGGGTATGGATCGGTCATCAAGTAACACTCATCACGTACAGTATTCGTCGTATGACAGCATTAAACGATTAGGGATTCTATCAACCTATATGACAATGGGGGTACGGACCTAACGTCTCATACAGCATATCACTCATGATCCACAATATTATCCATATATGTATATACCTATCTCTCAGGTCACATCCGTATAAATCTCATATCATAGGACCGACAAAGGTATCAACTATCTCATATCGACTCACATCCATATAACGACATATCACACCAAGTCATCATATCACATCGTATACTCTTTTCATCACATTAATATCTCACATCAAGTCATCTTACATATACATTCTATCTTATAAGTCTCATGTCATGCTACTCTAAATCTCATACTTATTCTCGTGCACTACATATATATATATATATATATATATATATATATATATATATATCGTGATTCACATTTATGTTTCACATCCTTATATATCTTCGAGACATCCTTATCAATTATATCATTTCATACTAAACCTTTAATCACATCCGTGGGTTCCTAGTATAGGTGTCTCCGACCATATTCATAAGTTTCTAATATGGTTTCCTTAACCATATTCTCTCTCTCTCTCTCTCTCTCTATATATATATATATATCGGTTTCCATTAAATTTGCGAGGGTGCTATATGCCATCCACCCAACTTCCCCCGTAGATATAAATCTACTCACCAGCGGAACTCCTTGTTCAGCCGTAGTCGATGCGCTTCGTTGTACCGGAATCCGCGTGAAGATACCTACAATCAATACGAAATCTCAAAGCTATTAACATCATGTTCCGAAATCCAATACGGCACGTGGTGTGGTCATAGGTTAGAACCTATAGCCTACGCATGCAAAACCAACCAAACAACCCTCATCATTGACGTACAAACATCCAACGACCCAATACAATATCAAAGACTAAAACCAAGAATTCCAAAATATGGAAAACATAACCAAAAACCACTCACAATAGCTCCCAGATTCTCTCTCACGTAAAATAGGATTAAACTAGCAATGCAGTGGGGTTGTATATGAAGTAACTGAGCTACATACCAAACCTGGACACCAAATACCGCAATTTTGCCAGCCACATAGCCCATAAATCCGTCGAGCTCGGCCCTGTAGGATCCATTAGGGTACGTCTTCTCAGGGTTGTCTCCTATTGGTCTAACTAGGTCTCTGGAGTTGCAAGCCTTAAGATTCCATAAACCCGACACAGAACTATTATAACTTCGTGTATCGGGTTCTAAACTCACTTCCAGGCCATGAAATCAATCCCTAAGGTCTTGTAAACACTCACTACACCTCAAACGGCCACTTCACAGCAACTTTTAATATTCTAAAATCAATATCCTAATTAACTCAATTTCTAACTAAAATATGATATTTAACGCAAACAAAATTCTAAAGTGAGAAGATATACCTCATAAGAAACTAAAGAAATTTCTTGAGTTGCCCAAAATCTCCAAAATCCAAACTTGAATGGTTCAAGTGGTTTAGAATGGATGTGTGCATGTTTTTAGTGAAAGGGGCATAAAGTTTTGGTAAGTATTTGGAGATGTGGCATAGGGGTAATGAGGGATTGAAGAAGAAGAAGCAAAGAGATAAAGAATAATGGGGGAGATGAAGGATTGGGGCAGCCAAGTTAGCCTCTCTCTCTCTCTCTCTTAAGCTCACCCTCTCCTACACTCACTCTCTCACACCAAAATATCTATTCTCCTATACTCACCTCTCACAAAATATCTATCTTGTTTCTTCTCCCTTTTGTTTCATATCCATTAATCCTTTTCACACACAAACTCAATTCTTTTCTTTCTTCTCTTTTCTTTTCCTTCTATTCTCTATCTCACAAAACTCATAATATGCACAAGTCACAACACAATGCATAACCTGCACAAGTCAAGGAAAAATGTAAAAATGCGGATTTTGCCCAAAAATCAGATAAATATCATTAAAATAAACAAATCATTTTAATCTCCGATAAATTTCCAAATATTGGTAAATACTTATACCACTTTACGAAAACCCCAATTTCGCAAATCGGGTAGATTTCGTGAAATATATTATTTTAATATTAATTTCCAAAAATAATATTTTATATTTTTTGAAATGTTACAATCTTCCACCCTTAAATAAATTCGGTCCCCGAATTTAAATTTAAACGCCCAAATACTAAAACATTTCAATAATCAGCTCAAATTAACGGGGCTCCGAAATCATGGAAGATACAGAAATACCACAGCGCATCCAGTACGCATGAAAACGAGTGCAAAACTCAAAATCAAACTCCGTCAAGCATCACGCAATCATCAGAGTTAAAATTGAAATATGAATCTCGAATTCCACCAATGGAATCCAAATGCACTATAGTCAAATCATAATACGTATATAGCATGCATCTTTGAAAAACCATTTAAAAAAAATTGAATGAAACATATGCAAAATCTTTTCCAAATATCTGTGCTATGCGTAGCTCATGGAACAAGTGGCAGACGATCTTGTGTAAAGTATTAAATATATACTTATATATATTTTGCTCAATTTATACGTCCCGCCTTTTTGAAATATCCCAAAAGGTTCTCTTTATAAAATTTTGTGTCACTTGCGGACACGTACTAAATAGCGAGACTATAGCCCCTTTTTGAAAACCTTTGGTAACTTTTTATGCATGCAAAAGTACTCAGGCACTGTCCTCAGACCAGCCATGTTCGGCTACTATATAGTATAGTATCCATCATGAAAATAAAGCGCTCAAAAGCGAAATCAGTCTCAAAAGGTGTATCCAACATCACATGCGTCTGGTGCACACGGAAAACCAAATCCAATACAAGTACCACAAATATGCACAAAAGCAAAACTACGTGCAACTGGTGTGCACGGAAGCATCTGTCCAGTGCAACGGATGTGCACGACAACAATATTAAGTGTATCTATAGTGTACGAAAATCACAATCCAGTGCAACTAACATGCACGAATGAAAATCCCAATCGAGCGCATCTGGTGTGCACAAAATCACATCTCATACCATGCGCTAAACATGCGCGAGAATCCAAATCAAGTGCATCTGACATGCACGAGTAAAATCTAAGTCATGTGCATCCGTCATGCACGAATAAAAATTTTCATCAAGTGCACCCGGTGTGCACAAAATCTCATATCCTGCGCACAACATACGCAAAAATCTAAATCAAGTGCGTCTATTCCGTATAAAACATCTAGTGCAATAGTGTGCACGATAACGAACGTCAAGTGCAAACGCGCACAAAAACATAAATCTGGTGAAACAAATGCTCAAAGACATAATTCGGGTGTTACCAAGGTACGAAGTAAAAATCTAGTGCAACTAGTGCACGAAATACCCATCCGGTGCAATAAATGCATGAAATACAAATCCAGTGCATCCAGTGCATGAAATATCAAATCTGGTGCAACAAATGCACAAAAACTCATCAATAACTCAAATGTGTATAAAAAGCAACACCGAGTGTACCAAGGTGTAATAAATCATAACCGCATGCAACTGCATGCACAAAACACATATTAATGCACTGCGAGCATATGTGAGCTATACCGAGTGCAAAAATCAAATCGAGTGCGTACCACATGCACAAAATCAAATCAACCGTATGAAATCAATGAAATCATAAGCACGTGAAGCAAAGGCACAAAACCGTGTAGGGTTCCTAGGCACGCTAATGAGGTCTCACAAGGCATCAACCATGCCAATTTCAAATTTTACAAGTGCCGAGAAACCCTAATACGGATCGTTAACTAGAATTTTAGGCGAAAGATGCAACTAGTTAACAACTTAACTAAGTGATCGGAAATACAACCTTTGTAGATCCGGTTCTCCACCTCCATAGCTCCATGATGAAGTCTCCTTGCTGTCCAAATCAAATCCCGGGCTCTAGCGTCGGCTTCATCGGAGAAATGGGCGGGCTAGGTCATCGACTACGATGCCGAAGATGATCTACGTCGAGGCATCACAAGATCAAGCTCCAACTTCACCAAGTGATGAAACTTGTGAAGAAAACACCCTATACTACTTGGCAAGAGGTAGAGGATGAAGAAATAGGAAGTGGGTTCACTTTAGAATTGGATTTCTCACTCTTTTTCATCAAATCACCATTGATGGTTGCAAGCTTCTTCATCTTGAAGAAGAAGAAGAAGAAGAAAATATTATGATAAGTTAATTAAAATACAAAAGAAAATGAATACTTATCATAATATGAACCATGGTTAGGTGTAGAGAATTGACTAAAGTTAGATGAATGGTTAGGGTTAAGCATGAAGACAAAATGGTCACTTTGGTCAAAGCTTCATGAAGCTTCAACAAGCTTCATGAAAGAAAGAAAGAAACCATTTTGTTTTTCTTTTATCCCATTTCTTTTTAATCCAAATTAAAAAGATAAATGAATGAATAAATAAAAACCCTAACCATTTACTTAACCAAGGTTTAATTCTTTACACAAACCCTAGCATTCATGTATCATCAAACATGATACAATCAAGTGCATAAAAGTATATCATATATACAACTTGTGCAATGCAAGTGAGAAAATCCATTTAAAGTGAACCAATACTAGTTAATGCTAAGTAATATATCAAATATATAATTACACATTAAATCGTTAAATCAACACTTGATTTAATGATCCGGTCATATCGCATATAACCGACTAGTATCAAGTGTATCAATGTATCGAATCAACACTTGATTCGGTAACCCGGCTATATCACATATAACCTGCCAATGATACAAATCGCGAGAATAGAATACGGTATCACATACACGCATTATTCTCGACCCCGCACATATCTCATATGCGCTTCTATCTCGTTTCGCTTGAGCCAGGAAACCTCTGTGTAGGACTCTAAAGACTCGTCAATACGCCGGCAGCAGGTGATGATCATATCAAACACCCACAAGCCGCAAGCGGTCTGCTAAACGTAACGGCCACCCGGGTATTGAGCAGTCAGAAGATCGACGAGCAAGCCCGCTCACACTCCTGTGAATCCAACCAGTAACACTTACCGTACAGTCCGGTCTCGTCGTCTGATATGTCGCATATCTCGCCTAGGGGTGGTTAACGTCAGACCCCAATAGCTCGATAAGTCGTGTCGATATGAGGTCTATAACGATTCGAGAAACTACTGGTAACACTTACCAGTAAATCTCAGCAACCCTGGCCAGGGATTTCCGGTTATAGCCAATCGAACACAGCGCAACATCAACCCCCTATACCGGGAGAGACGAATCCCCTCCTATCGCTCATTGCCTCCATGTGACTCGGTACTGTACCCAAAAACTACCGTTTTGCACGCCCTCTTGGACGTGGTAAGGTGGAAATCAAAGCACAGTGGGAACCACACAAGACTCTATGACGATCTCGGGTCAACAGACTACTCTGTACCAGTGTCACCAGAGAACTGCCATCTGACGTAAGGTATAATACCATCTGGGAGTTCTCGGCGAGTCCGTCCAGTGTACCCAGTCTTCACTGAGCACCCGTATATCATCTCTGATGTCAAACACCAATGGATATGGGATCATCCATCGCCCATCTGTATGGGTCGAGAAGGTACACGCTAGTCTACTCTGGTATATCGATGCCCCGTCTCGATATACCCACGACTAGGGACTTTGAAGGATGTACTTATGGACTACCATGTCCCCACTAGTATGATCCGCATCATAGTCCAGGTAGTCAAGTACACATTCTAAGGGCATTACCAACATGTAACAGAGAGACAATCAGTGTACACGTTAAGGTAAAGAGCAACCAGATAGCATACTATCATGTCGAGCAAGAAAGTCCTCCCTATATATGTCTAAGCATCCACTACAATATACATCCTATGTATAGTAATGGCTTCTAGGGCATACATATAACTAACAATCTCCCACTTGCACTAGGGCCATCTGATAGCAGTGGTTGCAGTATCTCATACTCAACCATCCCATAAAAGTCTCTCTCTGGGAAAAGTCCTTTGTGAGTGGATCCGCCGTGTTGTCCTCTGAGTCTACTCTACTAACCTTGATTACCCTGGAGATCAACTATCTCCATGATCAGGTGATACTGCCTTAGGATATGTCGGGATCACTGATGGGACGGACGTTCCTTAGCATAAGCCACAACTCCATTGTCACACAATGGGAGGAACAAAGTTCATCTCATGAACAAATATACATCCAGACTGCCTCTTGGTAGCATCTTAAGTAGCGATGTATCGAGCCTTTATCGTCTAGTATGCCACGGTATCTAGCTTGGAACTCTTCCAACATACCGTCCCTTTACTGAGGGTAAAGACAATGCCTGTGACTGACTCTCAGTCGTCCTTATCACCCTAGAACCCTTCCAGTGATTCTCCCTAGGATCGGTTGATACCATCTCACTACAACTAGTGAGAATCCTAACATCCTATTGGATCTATCTCATAGATCCAAAACCGAGGATTTAGGAGGTATCACTTTGATCCTATATGGAGAATCATTGTGATAAGCGGAGATTGACCGAGCGTAGCATAGGAAACTCCTTCCCTATCAAGAGCATGTCATCCACGTACTCTACGAGGATCGTCACTATACTCCCTACTACCTTTTTGTATATACAAGGTTCATCTACCATTTTGATGATGTCAAACTCTTTGACTAACACATCAAAACAGATGTTCCAACTCCGCGATACCTGCTTTATCCTATAAAGCATCTTGTACACGTTTCCGCTGCTCCCACTGTCCACGAAGCCCTCTGGCTGTGTACTTATAGACGCTCTCTTCTAAGACATCATTTAGAAAAGCAGTCATGGCACTCAACCGCCAGATATCGTAGTCATGGAATGTAGCCGTGGCAAGTAGGATCTGGATGGACTTAAGCATAGCCACTTGAAAAGGTTTCATCATTATCCACGCCTGGTCGATGACGAAAAAGCTTTAACAAGTCTAGCTTTGAAAGTCTCAACTTTTCCATCTACACCAAGTAATCTTCTCAAGATATACTTGCTCCTGATGGGGATTTAACCCTTCAGATATAGCAACCAAAGTCCATACTTTGTTGGGGTATATGGATTCCATCTCAATCGCTAAGCATCCATCCATTCTTACAGAGTCCCACTCCTGATGGCCAGCTCGAAACTAGTTGGGTCATCATCTCATGATGCAATCCTCGCTCCCACTGTCACAGAGTAACCGAAGTATCTCTCAGGTGGGTGAGGAACCTCACTAGATCGGCGGAGAGGCTGAGGTTCGTTGGTAACTATTGAATCCTTTGGTTTTATCAAATCATCTGCTGTAGTTTGTATATCTGGAACCTTTCCAGTTCTACATTACAGACCTTGCCTCGAGCTTGTCCTGATTTTGCTTTTCAGACATAGGCTGGACAACCCCAAATCTTAACTAACTTAAGAGATGGGCTCTTCCCTTATCATATCAAATATGAAGTGGTAGGCAACTGATTTGATTTGAACCCTATTCAATAGGTATGCAGCTTCTCAAGTGCATAACTCCGAAAAAGGAAATAGGTAACTCAGTAGTACTCATCATAGAGCACACCTTATCATATAGGGTGAGATTGCTCCGCCCCGATATACCATCGTGCTATGGTGTATACGGAGGAGTAATGCTGAGAGAGAATCTCATTCTCCTTTAGAAAAGTCCAGGAATTCCATGCACAAGTATTCTCCTCCCTGATCTCATCATAGGACATAATACTTATACCCGTATTTTGGTTCTCTACTTCTAACTTATATTCTGTGAATATCTCAAAAGGTTCAGACTTGTGTTTCAACAGGAACATAGGTCTGAATCTCGAAAGATCATCAGAGAATGTAATGAAGTACAAAGAACCAGTCCTGGCATATGTAGACAGGGGACCTTACATACATCAACATGTATCATCCCAAGAGTTTACTAACTCTTTCTCTGCTTCCAGTAAACAGAGCTATGGTCATCGTATCTTTGTGACATGACTGGCAAGTTTCATAAGATGTAAATTCAAACAGATTTAAATATGCATCTAAATGTAACTTCAGCTAGTCAGGTCGTATTGATATGACCTAGTCTACAATGCCTCTAGAAGGATTTGTTCATTTCTGAACTCATCCTCCTGTGTGTGTTCTGTATACTAAGAACTGTAGTTTGATTTAGAACATCAACGCTTTTAGATAACGTTCCTGATCCGATCAACTTTTGATATAGGAAATGTTCAAAACATCATCCAACTATACAAAATTTTATCATTTCTTTACTTATAAAGAGACTGATATGATTTTGTATATCAGGTTCGGTATCTAATAACATTCGTTCAGAATCAATGTATTTGTAATACAGGGTGACAGTGACCAACAGACTTGGCTGCAACACTTGCCCCGTTTTCTGCCTCATGAAACTTATCACCCGTTCTCAGTTCTCTACCTATCTATAGCCCTATGTAACAGATTAAATATCTGGGATCCTGATCCGGTATCAAATACCCAGGACGTAGAGGACATTTGAGAAACAGTTCATTGTAATGAACACACCCGAAGATGATGCATCAGCATGCACTTTCTTCGTTTGGGCGGCACGGGAAATCTGGTATTCCCCAATTTCCTGCTCTATCTTATAACAATTATAAGTTGGAGCGGGACCAACGTTCCCCAGCTCAGTATAACAAGCGGGTTCGGTCAATATTCCGTATTATTATCTTGATTAAGGCGTGATATGGTCGCTACCTGGAGAGAGAGAGAGAAGAAAACACTCAGCGTGCGCTCTTGCAAGAATAGATTGGTTATTATTTTATCTAATCAGGATGGCTCCCACTATTTTAATCAAATCCTCCTTCAAACCCTAAAAGGAAATACTAGCCAGGATTAATTACACACTATAAGTTCGCCAATCTTTCAGCCAGGCCAGTGTCGGTACTTTGAGGGAGGTCCCCCGTGCTTTCGCACAAACCTAATTAATGTAAACCTCGTTTTCCCAGAGGCATAACCTCGTTAACACCTTTCTAGACACCTACTTGATCGGCTAATTGTAATGTATAAAACTCTCCCAGGAGTAACTCTTACTCGCAGTGGGTATCGGGATCCAACTATCTCATAGAAGGTATGCAATCTCATTGCAAATTTCAACACTTGAAATTCCCGATAATATTTTGCCCCTAGTGTCCTATGACCTTGACGCAGGCCAACAAACCATAGTGCACTAGTCAAGTTCAACCCGTCATTTCCTGATTGAATTAAACCCACCCGCACGACCCTTGACGCAGGCCAACAAAGTCGCACGACTACCCTAATCCAATCTGCATCATATGCATAAGCAGATAAATACTAGTTAGCTACCGCACACTACGCCTTGACGCAGGCCAACAAACGTAGCACGAATACTAACTACCACTTATCTGAAATGACGGAGGGCTACGACAGGTTTTTCTGAAAAACCTACTGCGTAATGAACTTGACATCGTTGTAGAATCAAATGATTTTTAAAATGGAGTGCTTTTGAGTCCTTTCTAGTTTTGCTAAAGGGGTCACTCCCGGTGAAGGGATCGTCGGCCCTTTCCTCGTCGAATGAGGTGCGGGATATATCATATATATCACTGTGCAAAGCAAAAACTCTTAAAAGCAATCAAAAGACAAACCGAGTGTGTAGCATCTGCCAGTTATTGCTAAAGGAGTCATTCCCGGTGAAGGGATCTCGGTCCTTTCCTCATCGAATAAGGTGCAGGATATATCATATATACCGCTGTGCAAAGCAAGAACTGTAGCTACCTGTTTTATTTTTGAAATTCGATTCTACAACATCTTTAGGTTTCTTTTATTTCATTAATCACATTAATGAAGTCCCATCATTTAAATAACCTAAACATCACAGATAAATACGACGTACACTTATGCCATCCGCATTCGCCTCGATGTCCCCTCGTGCACCGTTAGGTTAGGTAACTAACGGCAGAGCGGGGCAGGGCTAGTGCGGGTGTAAAACATAAGTAACGCCTATATAATATATCATATATACTATATAAAGTATCCATCACAGAACATCACATATATCGCAGCAGAAGAAACATATGAAATATTGGATATACTAGGACGTCCGTGTTTTCAATACGAGCCAGTATAAAACACGGATTCCACGATCGTGATGAATAGCTAAACCCACACCTCTAGACCCTTACGAGAGCGGCAAGCAACCCTACCAATTCTAGAGTTAGGAGACCCGGACTCGACTCCTCGAATTGGTCTCCCACTGGACTCCAGAACCCGGTTACTTGTGCTCCCCTCCTTGGGTCTATCCTAGTGCGGATAAAGTAAATAATATACAAAAGGTGACATCTTCCGCAACCTGGAAGTGCCCCAATAAAAGAATATTACATACAAGTTTTTACATGAATGAAAATGAAAAACACTCATCTCACATAAAAAAAAACCCCGGCTATTCAAACACGACGATCCAATATAACATATCCAGCAACACATAACATCACATGTCATCAACGTAAGTAAACATGCGTATCCCAGTTGTCGTTGACATATAGCAACGAAACCGGCGATATCACATATTACACTTACAGTCACAGAAAAGAAAGTGTAAAACTACAATAGTTGGAATCCGCAACCTGCATAGACATCGCATGCCTAATCAAATGAATTCCTTAGACATCGCATGCCTAACAATTATAAACCCCGCATTTTAGTCTCAAAATCGAAAACACTTTTCAATATCAAGTCGGGCAATTCAACAAGATTCCCGACATCCTGATCGAATGCTCGTCGTAAACTTCAGTAGACGGCCGCACCCCCGATACCGTCGACGAAGTGCACCAAGGCGGAACACCGCTGCCGCAAGCACCCGAACGGATGCTTTCGGTGACGGGGTTCTCCTACAATCACTTGGTCGGGGCTAAGGGGTGTAGCAGTCTATTAAGTTTATCCGGCGAGTATCCGCGTACGCTACGTGATTGCGACGGACTTTTGATCACATCAAAATTCTGTGGCAACCGATCAAGTGAGACTAAACTGCTATGTTTATAACATTCATTCAGTTATCTCATAACTTATTGTGAATTCCAATTATTGTATCACATTCCGAATAAGATAGAAAATGTTAAACTTTCCGATCGAATAATCGAACACCCAAGTTTTCCCGAAACAGCTCAACTCATGAAATAAGTTCAAAGACATTCACTTCATGCCTCAGTACCAACGGTCCAGCCGTAGAAGGGTCAAGCCAACGCCTCACATGTGGCACGCCGTACTGCCCCAAAGCCGAAGGTTCAAAGGGCAGTTCAAGACGGTCACATAATCGAGTTAAGGTTTATTGTCTTCTAGAGGGACCATCGCGTTACTTGCACTACTTAGAACGTTTTTAAACCTCGGAAAAATCCAACACTTGGAAATTTTCCGGCAGGGGAAAAATTGGGTATTTATATCCGGTCGAACTTTTTAACATATTCAATAATTATCCGGAAAGACACATAGACAAAGCTTGATAATCCGATCGAATCTGCGAACTCCGAAAACACCCCAGAAAACTCAACTCTTGAGTGAAATTAAAAATTCCCAGAAAATACAGCATTAAAATGTAAGAGTTACTGTGCAAAAAGTACTGGGAGAAGGGACAAACTTGCAACGGAACCGCCGCATTAGCCATGCTCCATAGCTCCATGATGAAGTCTCCTTGTTGTCCAAATCAAATCCCGGGCTCTAGCGTCGGCTTCATCGGAGAAATGGGCGGGCTAGGTCATCGACTACGATGCCGAAGATGATCTACATCGAGGCATCACAAGATCAAGCTCCAACTTCACCAAGTGATGAAACTTGTGAAGAAAACACCCTATACTACTTGGCAAGAGGTAGAGGATGAAGAAATAGGAAGTGGGTTCACTTTAGAATTGGATTTCTCACTCTTTTTCATCAAATCACCATTGATGGTTGCAAGCTTCTTCATCTTGAAGAAGAAGAAGAAGAAGAAAATATTATGATAAGTTAATTAAAATACAAAAGAAAATGAATACTTATCATAATATGAACCATGGTTAGGTGTAGAGAATTGACTAAGGTTAGATGAATGGTTAGGGTTAAGCATGAAGACAAAATGGTCACTTTGGTCAAAGCTTCATGAAGCTTCAACAAGCTTCATGAAAGAAAGAAAGAAACCATTTTGTTTTTCTTTTATCCCATTTCTTTTTAATCCAAATTA
The DNA here is from genome assembly GCA_030015575.1 of Agapanthus africanus. Taxonomy (NCBI): domain Eukaryota; kingdom Viridiplantae; phylum Streptophyta; class Magnoliopsida; order Asparagales; family Amaryllidaceae; genus Agapanthus; species Agapanthus africanus. Next base: position 87,789,125 of record CM057343.1, read on the forward strand.
AAAAGATAAATGAATGAATAAATAAAAACCCTAACCATTTACTTAACCAAGGTTTAATTCTTTACACAAACCCTAGCATTCATGTATCATCAAACATGATACAATCAAGTGCATAAAAGTATATCACATATACAACTTGTGCAATGCAAGTGAGAAAATCTATTTAAAGTGAACCAATACTAGTTAATGCTAAGTAATATATCAAATATATAATTACACATTAAATCGTTAAATCAACACTTGATTTAATGATCCGGTTATATCGCATATAACCGACTAGTATCAAGTGTATCAATGTATCGAATCAACACTTGATTCGGTAACCCGGCTATATCACATATAACCTGCCAATGATACAAATCGCGAGAATAGAATACGGTATCACATACACGCATTATTCTCGGCCCTGCACATATCTCATATGCGCTCCTATCTCGTTTCGCTTGAGCCAGGAAACCTCTGTGTAGGACTCTAAAGACTCGTCAATACGCCGGCAGCAGGTGATGATCATATCAAACACCCACAAGCCGCAAGCGGTCTGCTAAACGTAACGGCCACCCGGGTATTGAGCGATCAGAAGATCGACGAGCAAGCCCGCTCACACTCCTGTGAATCCAACCAGTAACACTTACCGTACAGTCCGGTCTCGTCGTCTGATATGTCGCATATCTCGCCTAGGGGTGGTTAACGTCAGACCCCAATAGCTCGATAAGTCGTGTCGATATGAGGTCTATAACAATTCGAGAAACTACTGGTAATGTTGGAGATAGTGCCCTCAGAGTCAATTATTGGATCACAGGCACGTGATTGCAATGATTGAGGGAGGACTTGTCCCGGTAGGACAGTCTTACTCGAGATGATAGTATGCTATCTGGTTTATCTTTATCATCGTGTACTGCTTAGGTGACCTGACAGGTCGCTATTACACGTTGATAGAGCCCCTAGTATTCTTGCTTGACCACCAGCAGTATGAGGGCGATCATATAAATGGGAGCTGGGGTCTATAAGCACATCTTTAAAAGGTCCCTAGTCGTGCGAGTTTCGAGATAGGGCATCGATACTCCAGAGTAGACTAGAGTATAAACAGTCGAGACCCCGACGAGGGGCGGTGGTCGGTCTCACAAGCCATTGGTGTCAGTTGGATCACCTAAGATGTATACAGGTGCTCATTGGGTTATGAGTACACCGGACAGGACTCGCCGGGAACATGCTAGTTGGTCTTATACCAGACGTCAGATAGCAGTTCCCAGGTGACATGTGTACAGGTTAGTTCATCGACCTGGGGATCGTCATTTGTCTCGTATGAGTTCCCACTGTACTTTGATTACTACCCTACCACGGCTCAAAGGAGTCGTGCAAACAGGTTTTAGTTGGGTACAGTCCCGAGCCACATGGAGGCAGTGAGCGTATCTTCAGGGGTTCGTCTCTCCCGGTATTGGGGGTGAGGTCGCGCTGTGTCTAGGAGAGCCATTACACGAAGCCCTCGGCCGAGGCAAGGAGATTTACTGGTAGGTATTCCAGTAGTATCTAAGGGTGTTCTGGGCTACAATCCGACACGACTTGTACCGCTTTTGGGGGTCTGACTTTTACCAACCCCCTAGGCCCGCCATGCGATGCTCATAGACGAACGGACCGGACTGTACGGATATTGTCACTGACAGGCTCAGTAGGGTGTCAGGCCGAGTTCGCTCACAGACGTCCCTTTTGGTCAATACCTGGTAGCCCGTTACGTATTGGCTTATACCTCTGACATGCTAGTGGTTAAATCTACAACCATGGTGTTGACGAGTCTTTAGAGTCCCCCACATTCAGTTACTCAAGCTTTCGGGCGAAAAGCTGTAGAGGCCGTATGGAGATATGGCAAGGTCCGATCAGATACGTACGGTATTGCACGGATCAGGATCGGACAGTTTGTACTACAGGCCGTATGGATATATGGCAGGGTTCGATCAGATACGTGCGGTATTGCACGGATCAGGATCTGACGGATAATACTAGCCGGCTTTGGTTTAAGCCGGATCCTAATATAGTACTGTGTAGATTTTGTCTCATTGCATTTGTATTTCGGTCGGAATACAAATGCGGGTGTGTATGCACAGTAGCGGGGTTTTTCTGTAATTTATTACGGGACCAGTTTTCTGGAGTTTCCAGTTTGCTTTCCGTTTCGGCCAATTTCCTTTGTATCGTTCATTGGCCGAAGATTGGTGGAGGAGGGCTTATTTGCATTTGTGCAAATGAGTATTGTGGAGGGTGTTCTTTACATTTTGTTGCTTCATGATGACTTCACCTTCATTTGACTTTCTATTAGTCATCATGGTTTGACTTGTGGGGATATGATGAGAGTTGATTAGGTTTTGGAGTGTTAGATTTATTTTGTGATCATTCCTTATCATGATCACTTCACACTCTCCTTTGGATGATGGTTCCACCCACCCCTTGACTTCACTCTCTCTCTCCATTTTCATGCATGGCCGGCCACTAGTGAGGAGGGGGTCTTTTCTTTTGGTGATGAGAAAATGTTATTCTCATTCTTTGCATGCTACATTTTTCCTCACCTCTCTCCAAGTTCTTTTTCCTCCACCACAAAGGCAAACTCCATAACCCCAAATGAGACACAAGCCTCCACACTATATTCTACAGCAAACCTTGGGCACGTCGACTAGCCAGCTTCATGCCCGAGTTGCCTCGGCATTGAGGTGGGAGCCCGTAAAAGATGTAGGTGATGTGGTGCACTTCCGGCGACGAGGTGGAGACAGGACTTTCCGCGGGAGATCGGGACGACGACGAGAAGACCGGAGGACTCGGATCAGTCGGTATATCTCTCTTCCCCATCTTGTAGTTTGCTAGGACTAGTTAATGGTTCGATCCGGGTTTTAGTGCGCGGTGGTGCCGGTTTGCTAGTTTGCAAAATTAAAGTTTATCACCGCTTCCGCATTTGGCCGTCGGATTGACGGCCGGGGCGCCGCCGTGCACTTACAGTGGTATCAGAGCCTCGCCATTAACATAGTCTAGCTTTGTTTAATGTGTTTACATTTCCGATCGACCAAAACTCCAAAATCCGCGTTTTGTTTGCATAAGTTTTCTGTTGAAATTTTTTGGGGTCGAAATTTTTTTCAGGTTGCAGAAAAGTGATGTACTGGAAATTATAAGGACACTGTAGAAATTCGACACTGTGATTCACCAATGGGATCGCGGAACCACGGCCAAACCACCCTTTGGGCCGCGGTTCCGCCGCACTATAGTGTGATCACTGTATCCAATTTCTACAGTTCCCTTCTGGGCTGATTTTAGGGGTTTTGGAATATTAATATTGGGCCCAGAATTTCTTGATGTGCTACAGTAGTACTTGGGGCCCACTTGTTAAAATTTGATCGATCGGATATTTTAAAAACATTATTTCTCAGTATTTACATTATATCTGCGACCGTGAATGTCACTCGATCGGTAAATCCTGTCTAACTGCTATAGCCCGGTTAGACGGATTTGCGAACGTGACATTCACGTTGATGTTTTGTGATTTTGCTGTGATGTTGCGGATTGGTCGGTGGGGATAGCCTGGATGCAATGCTAGTACAGTGTTTTGTTGTATTATGTACATTTGATATTGCAGGGCGAGCGTCCGACATGTGGACTGCCGTCACTGCCAGTTTGTATTATTATTTTGGGTCACGACCAGGTTGCGGTCGATGTACCCGTTGTATGTATATTTTACTTTCTGTACTAGGATTGCCCCGCGGAGGGGTGCACGGATAGCCGGGTTCTGGAGGGCAACAAGCTCGCATCTCATGGCATTGAGACGGAGGGGGCTTCACTCTAGAATTGGCGGGCTATTCGCCGCACTCGTAGGGGGTACAGGTTGACCCAGGAGGGGTGCCCAAGTTACCAGATTCCGTGAAGTGCTGGGTGGTCCATTCACGGTGCTGAAGGGGGCTGCCTCGCTTCAGGTTTTGGCGGGTAACTTGCCGCGCCCGTAGGGGTCTAGGTTTTCATTGCACAGGCTATCCACAGGACCAGGGGAACGTCGGGTTTCAGTAGTGGCTCTGTGAAACCCGGGGATCCCAGATATCTGTATTGTTCTGTGATGCTGTACATTTCTGTGATGTTGCATTTTATCACGCCTTGAGCGAATATAATATATTGGTATATATATTAGTAGATGTTGTATATGTTTTGCATCCGCGCTAGTCCAGTCCCCGCTCTGTCGTTAGTTAGCTAACCTAACGGGTAATGACGGGACCCAGTGGCGAATGCGGATGGCATATACGTACATCAGTATATTTTCGTTCTTTGTGGTGTGATCAATTGATGGGACTGCGTTGATTCGGATCAATGCAAGTTAAAAACAAACCTATTCTGATGTTGTTGGAACACTTTTTCAAAAAGCTGTTATTGCAAGGACGATTACTTTTGTTTTGCATCGTGGTATTCAGTTGGAATATCCTGCTCCTCAGTCGACGAGGCAAGGGCCGAGATCCCTTTACCGGGAGTGACCCCTTGGACAAAAGTTTGCGTCAGGGCAATAACTTCACTATAGCCGATTACTTTTGCTTTGCATCGTAGTATTCAGTTGGAATATCCTGCACCCCATTCTACAGGGAAAGAGCCGAGATCCCTTCACCGGGAGTGACCTCTTTAGTAACGGTTTTCGTCACTATATTTTTAAAAAAGCTATCCGTTCCTTCAACGATATCAAGTTCATTACGTTAAAGGTTTTCGCCAGAAACCATTCGTAGCCCTCCGTCGTTTCATATGGATGGTCAATAGTATTCAAGCTGTGTATGTTGGCCAAAGTCAAGGCACAGTGATTGGTAGCTATTGGGGTATTCATATGCAGCATAGATAGATGCGTTGGTTTGGGACAGTCGTACTGCCATTTTGGCCAAAGTCAAGGGTAAGTACGGGTGGATTCAAATTAACCTGGAGAATGACGGGCAGAACTTGACATGTGACTTATGATATGTTGGCCAAAGTCAAGGTCATAAGAGCATGGGGCAAAAATCACATCGGGAGTTTCAAAAGAACTGAAACTTGCCAGATATGCGCATACCTTCTGGAGTGTGATAGCGTGAGCGGATTCCGTCACGTTATCATGCGATGAGAGTTGGATCCCGATTCCCACTGATGAGTTAGTTTACTCCTCGGGTGACCCCGACTAATTCTTCTTTCAGGTTTGGAGGAGAATTTGATGGTACAGTGGGAGGTTTCCAGATTAGATAAATTGGTAACCATTCTGATCTAGGTTAGAGTGCACGCTGAGTGTTTCTTTTCTTTCTCTCTTTGGCAGCGACCATTGACCCGACCCTAAGACCATGACTCAGAGACCAAAATTAACCGAACCTTCTTAAACACTGGCTTTTGGATTGTCAGAGTTGCGAACCTCATTGCCACTCCTACTTTTACCCTTTTCTCCAGGACACCCCGTATTACTACGAACGTCCACTTCCATTGGACAAAACCATCATATGGTTATATACGAACTCGAAGGAATTTATTCGAGGATGGTTTCCAGTTCTGGAGAAAACGGATAAGACTATTCAGTTGTCTTTTCTTTTTACCTTCTCTCAGGTTGCGAGTACTCCTTGGTTTAGGAGATAGTACACCTATTACGCAAATTGGATAGTCTTCTTCCAAACCATAGGCAGGTGCCGACCGGTAGGGAATGAAGAAAACCAATTAGCCTAACAGTGGTGTACAGAAGGTATTAAGTAAAGACATATCAAGGGTTTAGAAGGAGGGCAAAGTAAATTGCTGTTAGTTGTATGTATGCCCTAGAGGCCAGTATTGTACAGATGATGTATATTATATTGGATGCTTGGACATATATAGAGATGACTTTCTTGCTCGATATGATAGTATGCTATTTGGTTACTCTTTATCTTAACATGTACACTAGTCTCTTTATACTGTCTTATAGTTACATGTTGGTAAAGCCCTTAGGATATGTACTTGACTACCTGGACTGTGATGCAGATCATACTAGTGGGGACATGGTAGTCCATAAGTACATCCTTCAAGGTCCCTAGTCGTGGGTGTATCGAGACGGGGCATCGATATACCAGAGTAGACTAGCGTATATGCTTCTCGACCCATGAGATGGGCGATGGATGATCCCACATCCATTGGTGTTTGACATCAGAGATGGTATACGGGTGCTCAGTGGAGACTGGGTACACTGGACGGACTCGCCGAGAACTCCCAGATGGTATTATACCTCACGTCAGATGGCAGTTCTCAGGTGACACTTGTACAGGTTAGTCTGTAGACCCGAGATCGTCATAGAGTCTTGTGTGATTCTCACTGTGCTTTGATCTCCACCTTACCACGTCCATGAGGGCGTGCAAAACGGTGGTCTTTGGGTACAGTCCCGAGTCACATGGAGGCAATGAGCGATAGGAGGGGTTTCGTCTCTCCCGGTATTGGGGGTTGATGTTGCGCTGTGCTCGATTGGACGTAACAGGGAAGTCCCTGGCCAGGGCTGATCAGAGATTTGCTGGTAAGTGTTACCAGTAGTTTCTCGTCCCGTTATGAGCCTCACATCGGCACGACTTATCGGTTATTGGGGTCTGACGTATACCACCCCTAGACTTGATATGCGACATATCAGACGAACAGACCGGACTGTACGGTAAGTGTTACTGGTTGGATTCACAGGAGTGTGAGCGGGCAAGCTCGTCGATCTTCTGATTGCTCAATACCCGGATGGCCGTTACGTTTAGCAGACCGCTTGCGGCTTGTGGGTGCTTGATATGATCATCATCTGCTACCGGCGTATTGACGAGTCTTTAGAGTCCTACACAGAGGTTTCCTGGTTCAAGCGAAACGAAATAGGAGCGCATATGAGATATGTGCGGGACCGAGAATAATGCGTGTATGTGATACCGCATTTCATTCTCGCGATATATGTTTCGATTGGTTATATTCGATATGACCTAGTTATCGAATCATTGATTCGATAAATCGATACATTGGATTCTAGTCGGTTATGTGCGACATGACCGGATCATTGAATCAAATGTTGATTTAATGATTTAATGCATAATTATATATTTGATATATTGCATTGCATTAACTAGTATTGGTTCACTTTATATGGAATTTCTCACTCGATGTGCAAGAAGTATATATGATATACTTTTGTGCACTACTTTGTGTCATGTTTGATGATACATGTAGTTTGGTGTTGTGTTAAGAATTAAACCATGGTTATGATAATAGTTAGGGTTTTTATTTATTTACTTATTTATTTATCTATTCTTTTTGATAAATAAATTTATATGATAACAAAATGGTTTCTTTCTTGAAGCTTGATGAAGCTTCATGAAGCTTTGACTAAAGTGACTATTTTGTCATCATCCTTAACCCTAACCATTCTCATTTGACCATGGTTTATTCTCTACACTTAACCTTGGTTTAGTTATGATAAGTATTGATTTATTTTTATTTTATCTCAACACTTATCATATTTTTTCTTCATCTTCTTCTTCACTTCAAAAAGGAAAAGCTTGATGCCATCAATGGCAACTTCATTTCTAGAGTGAGAAATCCAAATCTAAAGTGAACCCACCTCCTATTTCTTCATCCTCTACCTCTTGCCAAGTGCTTTTGGGTGTTTTCTTCACAAGTTTCACAACTTGGTGAAGTCGGAGCTTGAACTTGTGCAACCTCGACGTAGATCGTCTTTGACACGAAGCCGACGACTTTGCTCACCCGTTTTTTCGATGAAGCCGACGAAAGAGTCTAGGATTCATGATGGACAGCGAGAGCACACCCACGTGGAGCTAAGGAAGTGGGGAACTGGATCTACAAAGGTTGTAGCATCTAACTTTTAGTTAAAGTGTTAACTAGTTTATCTTCTCGCCTAAACTTCTAGTCAACGATCCGTATTAGGGTATCTCGGCACCCATAATTTTTGAAATTGGCATGATTGATGCCTTGTGAGACTTCATTAGAGTGCCTAGGAACCCTACAGTGGTATCAGAGCCTAGCTAGAGCCTTAGGCGAAGTCTAGACGCGATTTGAAGCCCGAACGAACCCGAAACCCTAAACTTAACATGCTCTCTGTACATTTTCTAAAATCTGGGATTTTTCAAGATTAAAAATGCCTAAAAAATTCAGCAGGAATATCTAAGAATTATGGTGAAACACGAGCTCATGAAGCTTCCAAACAGCCGTGGAAACGCGGCAGAAGCATGGCTTCTGATGCTGTTCCACGGCCAACTGTTCACATTACCCAATACTGTTTGCACAGTAATTCTTCTTTTCTGGTGCTGAGTTTTATGGGAATTTTTAATAATTATTCCAGAGTTTTATTTTCTGGGGTGTTTTAGAGCTTCGGTGTTTCGACCGGATTATCAAATTTCGTCTTTGTGTACTTCCGGATAATTTATAGAATATGTTAAAAAGTTCGACCGGATATAAATACCCAACTTTTCCCCTGTCGGGAAATTTCCAAGTGTTGGATTTTTCCGTAGTTTAACGACGTTCTAAGTAGTGCAAGTAACGCGATGGACCCTCTAGAAGACAACAAACCTTAACTCGATTATGTGACCGTCTTGAACTGCCCTTTGAACCTTCGGGTTTAGGGCAGTACGGCGTGCCACATGTGAGGCGTTGGCTTGACCCTTCTACGGCTGGACCGTCGGTACTGAGGCACGAACTGAATGTTGTTAGACTTATTTCATGTGTTGAGCTGTATCGGGAAAACTTAGGTATTCGACTGTTCGATCGGAAAGTTTAACATTTTCTGTTTATCTGGAATGTGATACAATAATTGGAATTCACAAGTGGTTATGAGATAACTGAATGAATGTTATAAATCTAGCAGTTTAGTCCCACATGCTATTGAAAAGAGTTTTCGATAATGAGACTAAAATGCGGGATTTATATCTGTTAGGCATGTGATGTCTAAGTATTTCATTTGATTAGGCATGCGATGTCTAAAGAAGTTGCGGATTCCAATTGTTGTAGTTTTACACTTTCTTTTCTGTGACCGTAAGTGTAATATGTGATATTGCCGGTTTCGTTGCTATATGTCAACGACAATTGGGATGCGCATATTTACTTACGTTGATGACATGTGATGTTATGTGTTGCTGGATATGTTATATTGGATCGTCGTGTTTGAATAGCCGGGGGTTTTTATGTGAGATGAGTGTTTTTCATTTTCATTCATGTAAAAACTTGTATGTAATATTCTTTTATTTGGGGCACTTCCAAGTATCGGAAGTTGTCACCCTTTGTATATTATTTACTTTTCCGCATTAGGATAGACCCAAGGAGGGGAGCACAAGTAACCGGGTTCTGGGGTCCAGTGGGAGACCAACTCGAGGAGTCGAGTCCGGGTCTCCTAACCCTAGAATTGGCAGGGTTGCTTGCCGCTCTCGTAGGGGTCTAGGGGTGTGGGATTGGCTATTCATCACGACCGTGGAATCCGTGTTTTATACTGGCTCGTATTGAAAACACGGACGTCCTAGTATATCCAATATTTCATATGTTGATTCTGCTGCGATATCTGTGTTGTGATTCTGTGATGGATATAGTATATAGTATATATGATATATTATATAAACGTTACTTATGTTTTACACCCACGCTAGCCCTGCCCTGCTCTGTCGTTAGTTACCTAACCTAACGGTGCACGAGGGGACATCGAGGCGAATGCGGATGGCATAAGTGTACGTCATATCTATCTGTGATGTTTAGGTATTTAAATGATGGGACTTCATTAATGTGATTAATGAAAGATAAGAAACCTAAGATGTTGTGAAATCGAATTTTTAAAATAAAACAGGTAGCTACAGTTCTTGCTTTGCACAGCGGTATATATGATATACCCTGCACCTTATTCGATGAGGAAAGGACCGAGATCCCTTCACCGGGAGTGTCTCCTTTAGCAATAACTGGCAGATGCTACACACTCGGTTTGCTTTTGACTGCTTTTGGGTTTTTTCTTTGCACAGCGATATATATGATATATCCCGCACCTCATTCGACGAGGAAAGGACCGAGATCCTTTCGCCGGGAGTGACTCCTTTAGCAAAACTAGAAAAGCCTCAAAATCACTCCATTTCAAAACTTCATTTGATTCTACAACGATATCAAGTTCATTACGCTCATGGTTTTCAGAAAAACCTGCGTAGCCCTCCCTCATTTCAGATAAATTACATATAGTATTCGTGCTATATTTGTTGGCTTTCCTCAAGGTGTAGTGTGCGGTAGCTATGTGCTGTTTATCTGCTGCATATGATGCGACTGGATTAGGGTAGTCGTACGGCTTTGTTGGCTTTCGTCAAGGGTCGTGCGGGTGGGTTTAATTCAGTCAAGAAATGTACGGGTTGAACTTGACTAGCGGGCTGTGGTTTGTTGGCTTTCGTCAAGGTCATAGCACGCTAGGGGCAAAAGCATTATCAGGAATTTCAAGTGTTGAAATTTGCAATGAGATTGCATACCTTCTATGAGATAGTTGGATCCCGATACCCACTGCGAGTAAGAGTTACTCCTGGGAGAGTTTTACACATTACAATTAGCCGATCAAGTAGGTGTCTAGAAAGGTGTTAACGAGGTTACGCCTCTGGGAAAACGAGGTTTACATTAATTAGGTTCGTGCGAAAGCACGGGGGACCTCCCTCAAAGTACCGATACTGGCCTGGCTGAAAGATTGGCGAACTTGTAGTGTGTAATTAATCCCGGCTAGTCTTTCCTTTTAGGGTTTGAAGGAAGATTTGATAAAAAGCAGTGGGAGCCATCCTGATTAGATAAGATAATAACCAATCTGATCTTGCACGAGCATACGCTAAAGTGTTTTCTTCTCTCTCTCTCCAGGTAGCGACCATTTCATGCCCTAATAAAGATAATAATATGGATGTATTGACCGAACCCGCATGTTCTACTGTGCTGGGAAACGTTGGTTCCGTTCATTCTTATAAGAGTTATAGGAATGAACAGGATATAGGGGAATACCAGGATTCCCATGCCACCCGAATGAAGAAAGTACATGCTGATGCATTTTCTTCGGGTGTGTTCGTTACTGAGAACTGTTTCTCCATTTGCTCTACGTCCTGGGTATTGGATACCGGGTCAGGATCCCATATATGTAATCAGTTACATGGGCTTAGGAAAGGTAGAGAACTTGGAGAAGGTGATAAAGACATTAGAGTTGGAAATGGTGCAATTGTTGCAGCTAAGACTGTCGGGGAATATCACCTTGTATTACCAACTGGTAATACATTGGTTCTGAACGAATGCTATTACATGCCGAACCTGATATGCAACATTATATCGGTTTCTTTATTAAGTAAAGAGGGATATAATTTTGTATTACAGGACAATGTTATGAACATTTTCCATAACCAAAAGTTGGTTGGATCAGGCACGTTATGCAATGGCATTTATGTTCTAAATCAATCAACAGTTCTGAGCATAACAAACACACACAAGAGGAAGAGTTCTGAACTCAACGAGTCCTTCTTGTGGCATTGTAGACTGGGTCACATCAATGCGACACGACTGGGTAAGTTGCATAAGGATGGATATTTGAAACCATTCGAATTTTCATCTTATGACACTTTCCAGTCATGTCTCAAAGGCAAGATGACCAAAACTCCGTTTACAGGACACGGAGAAAGAGTTACTGAACTCTTAGGACTAGTACATAGTGATGTATGTGGTCCAATGTCTACACATGCCAGGGATGGTTCTTTGTACTTCATTACATTCACTGACGATCTCTCAAGATACGGACATGTGTACTTGATAAGACACAAGTCTGAAGCTTTTGAGAAATTTAGAGAATATAAACAAGAAGTCGAGAACCAAACCGGAAAAAGTATTAAAATCCTTCGATCTGATCGAGGAGGTGAATACTTGAGCAATGAATTCCTGGACTTCCTAAAAGAGAATGGGATTCTCTCTCAGCTGACTCCTCCATATACACCACAGCACAACGGTGTATCAGAACGGAGGAACCGCACCCTATTAGATATGGTGCGCTCTATGATGAGCACAGCTGAGTTACCTATTTCCTTCTGGGGGTATGCGCTTGAGACAGCCATACATCTATTGAATATGGTCCCAACCAAATCTGTGCCTACCACTCCATATGAGATATGGAAAGGAAAGAGACCAAGTCTTAACTATGTTAAGATATGGGGTTGTCCAGCCTATGTCAAACGACAAAATCCGGACAAACTCGAGGCACGGTCTGTTCTATGCAAATTTGTAGGATATCCCAAGAATTCTCAAGGGTATATCTTCTACCACCCTGAGGAACAAAGAGTGTTTGTTTCTCGGCATGCCACCTTTTTAGAAAAAGAGATTAGTGGTCATGAAGTAGAACTGGAAGAGGTTCCAGCTGCAGAAGCTACAACAGAAGATCTGGTGGAACCAGAGGATTCCGTAGTTCCCGATGAACCCCAGCCACTCCGCCGATCTAGTAGGGTTCCTCACCAACCTGAGAGATACTACGGTTTTCTCATGGACGGTGGGAGCGAGGATTGCATCATGGAGGATGATGACCCAACTAGCTTCGAGCAGGCCATCACGAGTAGGGACTCAGTGAAATGGCTGGATGCTATGCGGTCCGAGATGGAATCCATGTACACCAACAAAGTATGGACTTTGGAAGCTGCTCCTGAAGGGGTAAAACCCATTGGGAGCAAGTGGACCTTCAAGAAGAAACTTGGTGTAGATGGGAAAGTGGAGACTTTCAAAGCTAGACTTGTAGCAAAGGGTTTTCGTCAAAGACCAGGTGTGGACTATGACGAAACCTTTTCTCCAGTGGCTATGCTTAAATCCATCCGGATCATGCTTGCCATCGCTGCATATCATGACTACAAAATCTGGCAAATGGATATTAAGACCGCCTTTCTAAATGGTGATTTAGAAGAGTGCGTGTACATGACTCAGCCAGAGAGCTTCGTAGATAGTGGGAGCAGCGGGAAGGTGTGCAAGCTGCTTAAATCCATTTATGGATTAAAGCAAGCATCGCGGAGTTGGAACATCTGCTTTGACGTCGTTATCAAAGAGTTTGATTTCGTCAAAAACCCAGATGAACCTTGTATCTACAAGAAGGCGGCAGGGAGTAAGGTTGTCTTCCTCGTATTGTACGTGGACGACATACTCTTGATAGGAAATGATATTCCTATGCTGCAATCGGTCAAGCTCTTCTTATCACAAAGATTCTCAATGAAAGATCTTGGTGATGCCTCCTGCATATTGGGAATCAGGATCTATAGAGATAGATCCAAACGGATACTGGGATTGTCCCAATCCAGGTACATTGACACCATACTAAAGAGGTTTAGTATGGAAGAGTCCAAGCGTGGGAATTTGCCCACGATCTCTGGAGTCACTCTCTACAAAGAGATGTCTCCCAAGACTGATTTAGAGAGAGCTCGCATGCAAGGGATACCCTATGCTTCGGCAGTAGGCTCTATCATGTATGCGATGCTATGTACCAGACCCGATGTAGCATACTCACTAAGTGTAGTGAGCAGGTATCAAGATGATCCTGGAGAGAGTCACTGGACAGCTGTGAAGAGCATTCTCAAGTACTTGCGAAGGACTAGAGATATGTTCTTGGTGTATGGTAACGGGGAACTCCAAGTGGAGTCCTTTACCGATTCGAGCTTCCAGAGTGATAAGGACGACTCTAAGTCGCAGTCGGGTTTTGTCTTTACCCTTTACGGAGGGGCGGTTAGCTGGAAGAGTTCCAAGCAGGAAACCGTGGCAGACTCGACGATGGAGGCTGAATACATCGCTGCCAACGATGCTGCCAAAGAGGCTGTCTGGGTCAAGAAGTTCATTACTGAACTTGGAGTGGTTCCATCCATTGAGCATCCAATACCTTTGTATTGCGATAACAATGGAGCGGTGGCCTTGGCCAAGGAACCCAGGTCCCATCAGCGATCCAGGCATATTCTGAGGCGGTATCACCTGATCCGGGAGATAGTTGATCGCCGGGAGATCGAGGTCAGGAGAGTTGACATGAAGAACAACACCGCGGATCCACTCACGAAGGCCATTCCCCAGATACAGTTTGAGAGACTCTTCGGGATGCTCGGTATGCGATACTACAGCAGCTGGCCCTAGTGCAAGTGGGAGATTGTTAGTTGTATGTATGCCCTAGAGGCCAGTATTGTACAGATGATGTATATTATATTGGATGCTTGGACATATATAGAGATGAATTTCTTGCTCGATATGATAGTATGCTATCTGGTTACTCTTTATCTTAACATGTACACTAGTCTCTTTATACTGTCTTATAGTTACATGTTGGTAAAGCCCTTAGGATATGTACTTGACTACCTGGACTGTGATGCAGATCATACTAGTGGGGACATGGTAGTCTATAAGTACATCCTTCAAGGTCCCTAGTCGTGGGTGTATCGAGACGGGGCATCGATATACCAGAGTAGACTAGCGTATATGCTTCTCGACCCATGAGATGGGCAATGGATGATCCCACATCCATTGGTGTTTGACATCAGAGATGGTATACGGGTGCTCAGTGGAGACTGGGTACACTGGACGGACTCGCCGAGAACTCCCAGATGGTATTATACCTCACGTCAGATAGCAGTTCTCAGGTGACACTTGTACAGGTTAGTCTGTAGACCAGAGATCGTCATAGAGTCTTGTGTGATTCCCACTGTGCTTTGATCTCCACCTTACCACGTCCATGAGGGCGTGCAAAACGGTGGTCTTTGGGTACAGTCCCGAGTCACATGGAGGCAATGAGCGATAGGAGGGGTTTCGTCTCTCCCGGTATTGGGGGTTGATGTTGCGCTGTGCTCGATTGGCCGTAACAGGGAAGTCCCTGGCCAGGGCTGATCAGAGATTTGCTGGTAAGTGTTACCAGTAGTTTCTCGACCCGTTATGAGCCTCACATCGGCATGACTTATCGGTTATTGGGGTCTGACATATACCACCCCTAGACTTGATATGCGACATATCAGACGAACAGACCGGACTGTACGGTAAGTGTCACTGGTTGGATTCACAGGAGTGTGAGCGGGCAAGCTCGTCGATCTTCTGATTGCTCAATACCCGGATGGCCGTTACGTTTAGCAGACCGCTTGCGGCTTGTGGGTGCTTGATATGATCATCATCTGCTACCGGCGTATTGATGAGTCTTTAGAGTCCTACACAGAGGTTTCCTGGTTCAAGCGAAACGAAATAGGAGCGCATATGAGATATGTGCGGGACCGAGAATAATGCGTGTATGTGATACAGCATTTCATTCTCGCGATATATGTTTCGATTGGTTATATTCGATATGACCTAGTTATCGAATCATTGATTCGATAAATCGATACATTGGATTCTAGTCGGTTATGTGCGACATGACCGGATCATTGAATCAAATGTTGATTTAATGATTTAATGCATAATTATATATTTGATATATTGCATTGCATTAACTAGTATTGGTTCACTTTATATGGATTTTCTCACTCGATGTGCAAGAAGTATATATGATATACTTTTGTGCACTACTTTGTATCATGTTTGATGATACATGTAGTTTGGTGTTGTGTTAAGAATTAAACCATGGTTATGATAATAGTTAGGGTTTTTATTTATTTACTTATTTATTTATCTATTCTTTTTGATAAATAAATTTATATGATAACAAAATGGTTTCTTTCTTGAAGCTTGATGAAGCTTCATGAAGCTTTGACTAAAGTGACTATTTTGTCATCATCCTTAACCCTAACCATTCTCATTTGACCATGGTTTATTCTCTACACTTAACCTTGGTTTAGTTATGATAAGTATTGATTTATTTTTATTTTATCTCAACACTTATCATATTCTTTCTTCATCTTCTTCTTCACTTCAAAAAGGAAAAGCTTGATGCCATCAATGGCAACTTCATTTCTAGAGTGAGAAATCCAAATCTAAAGTGAACCCACCTCCTATTTCTTCATCCTCTACCTCTTGCCAAGTGCTTTTGGGTGTTTTCTTCACAAGTTTCACAACTTGGTGAAGTCGGAGCTTGAACTTGTGCAACCTCGACGTAGATCGTCTTTGACACGAAGCCGACGACTTTGCTCACCCGTTTTTCCGATGAAGCCGACGAAAGAGTCTAGGATTCATGATGGACAGCGAGAGCACACCCACGTGGAGCTAAGGAAGTGGGGAACCGGATCTACAAAGGTTGTAGCATCTAACTTTTAGTTAAAGTGTTAACTAGTTTATCTTCTCGCCTAAACTTCTAGTCAACGATCCGTATTAGGGTTTCTCGGCACCCATAATTTTTGAAATTGGCATGATTGATGCCTTGTGAGACTTCATTAGAGTGCCTAGGAACCCTACAATTGCGACTGATATTCACGAGCAAACCAAGTATTTCATTACCACTCCCACATCACCTTTGTATTTCTCCAGGACACTCCGTATCACTACGAAGATCCACAGTTATTTGGATACTCCATCGTATGGTTATATACGAACTCGAAAGGAACTTGTTCCAGTTCGGGGATGGATCCTGGTTCAGGAGAAATAGGAATAAAGTTCATTCGGTTGTCTTTTATCTTTACCTTCTCTCGCATTGCGAGTGCTCCTAGGACTGGGACAGTACACCCATTATGCTTATTGGATAGTCTTCTTCCAAACCATAGGCTGGTGCTGAACGGTAGGGAAGGAAGAAAACCATTTGGCCTAAAAGGGTGTGCAGAAGGTAATGACTAAAGACATATAAAGGGATTTAGAGAGGTGGCAAAGAATTTTACGGTTACAGTCGTGAATCTGGAAGAGGCATTACTAGGAATACCGGGATACCCCATCGAAACATTTCAATGTTTCAGTTTCACTGTGTACTGTTAATGGAAAACTGATTTCCCAATTAGACACTTGCTCCAGGATATGTATTTACCATGTATGATTCTCACATCTGTATGGTTTTACAGATGATGAGTAGGAGTAAGCTATTGGGAATTAGGTGATTGTCCTCATTATATCGGGATTCGTTGTAATCGGTGATATTTGAGGAAGTCACCTGGGTTGTTTGCCGGTCGGTAAATATTTGGTTTTGAATGTCCGCTGTCATGCACCAATTTCAAATTGATATATCTGTACGTCTATTTTCATAGAGTGAGATATACCTTTTTGAAATTATGTCTACGACATTTACCTATATCAGTGGATGGTTAGGTAAGGAGCATTAAACAGCGGTGTAATTCTTCATAACCAAAAGTACAGTTTTCAACATACGACACACAGTGAATGAGTTATCAGACTCAAAGGACTTATACAGGGTATTGTATGTTGTCCAGGGTCCATCAGGACAGAGGGGTTGGTCCTCGTACTATATTCAGTTTACTTATAACTTCTCTAGTTTTTAGACAGGTGTTTCGTGGAAACACAGGGTCCGAATTTTGAGAAGTTATAGGTATTTGAATAAAGTAGAGAACCAGGTATTGCAAGTGTCGGGATTCTTCAAAGTAATCGAAGATGTAGATACTTGTGTATGGTATTCAGTTGATAGTAGTGATTAAGAGAACTTGCTTCTCTTTCAGGTTACTCATAATTGGAAGCATTCCTAAGTTGAGTAACGCTGTTCGTCCTCCTTCCATTTAGTTGACATGCACTGGGGACAGCTGCATGATTTGAATCTGGTTCAATTAAATCAGTGCCTCTGTTTCTATATTGAATATAGAACAGTTCATATCTTAACGATGTTAAGGTACGGGGAGTTGTCCGGCTTATGATTAAAACCAGACACTGGACAACTCAAGGCATGTTTCTGTAATGGCTGTTTGTGGGTTGACCCAGGCTATGACGAGGGTTGACTTTCTACCATCTGGAAGAACAATAGCGATATTGTTCTAGACTCGCCACAGTTTTAAACAAAATGGATTTTTCAGAAAACAGTAGTGGGAGTATGGTAGAACTGGAAGTGATTCCAGAACCGCAAATGATTACTGAAGATTTTGATAGGAACCAAAAGATTCAATCTGGTTTGACATTCCATTGGCCACTCCGCAGATACGGTGGGTAACCTCAGGCACCCGAGAGGTACTCCGGTAGCCTCAAGGACGGTGACAGGGAAGTTCTTGTTTACCCAGACATGCCATTGCTGTTGTTCCAGACTGTGAGACCCGGCAGGAGGATGAGTATAGCGTCGTTCTAAACTTGCTTTAGAAGTGTACGTTTATATGACTCTGCCAGAGGGTTGTCGTAGTCAGTGGGAGCAGCGGAAGCATTGGTGGACAGGTGGCTTATGTCTATTTATAGACTAAAGCAGATTTAGCGGAGATAGATCATCTATTTCTGATGTGACAGTCATAGGTTTGACTTCATCAGAATAGGGGATGGATCTGTTGAGAAGGTAGTAGGGTGTGATGTCATGGTATTTAGATGACATACACAGAGTAGGAAGTGATATTCCTATACTACGATCGGTTACACTTTGGTCGTCACACAGTGGTTTCTCCACATGGGACTTGGACATTATATCAGACATACTGGTTACTAGATCTATGGTTGTAGATCTAGATTTGGGTGGTTTCCCAATTAAGGGTACTTAGACAGCATTCTAAGAGTATTTAGAATGGACAACTCCTGGCACGGTAGTGTACCTGCAGGTGATGGAGTCACCCTCTCTAAAGGTTTCTTATAGACTAAAGTAGAGAGGGATGTGCATGATTGGCAGATCATTTGCTTAGGCAATTGAGTCAATCATGAGATGTCAAGTACCACACCAGATATTGCTCTTGCACTAGATGCAATAAGTTGACATTAATACAATCCTGGAAAAACAGTCGGAAGCAGTTTTAGAACATAAGTGGATGTTCTAGGGATATGATAACGGCAGCCTCTTTCGGGAGACAGTTATCATTCCAGGCTTCCAAGGTGACATGGACGACAAGGAGGTTGTCAGAGTTATAGTTTTCCTTCTGACGAGGGAAAGTATTTTGGACAGGTGGTCCAAGGCAATACTGAGGGAGGCATGGCGCAGGATACTGATTAAGTTCAGTTGACGATACAGTCTAAGAAGTTTGGATTTGAAGTTCATTTATGAGCTAGGTCCCATCAGACATCCAGACATATTCTGAGACAGGTATTGCTCATTTCGGGAGATGGTTTTCTCCGCGAACTTGAGATATAGAGAGACATAGAAAGGAACATCAAGGCGGATCCACTCACTGAGGCTATTCCTCGAACGCAATAGTTTCCCAAACAGGCTTTGAGAGACTGACTAGTAGAGGATTTGGGTGTTCGGTATCACACGGGCTGTGAGTATGCGACATCGAAATAATTAGCCTTGAGTGCAAGTGGAAGATTGTTGGAGATAGTGCCCTCAGAGTCAATTATTGGATCACAGGCACGTGATTGCAATGATTGAGGGAGGACCTGTCCCGGTAGGACAGTCTTACTCGAGATGATAGTATGCTATCTGGTTTATCTTTATCATCGTGTACTGCTTAGGTGACCTGACAGGTCGCTATTACACGTTGATAGAGCCCCTAGGATTCTTGCTTGACCACCAGCAGTATGAGGGCGATCATATAAGTGGGAGCTGGGGTCTATAAGTACATCCTTAAAAGGTCCCTAGTCGTGCGAGTTTCAAGACAGGGCATCGATACTCCAGAGTAGACTAGTGTATACAGTCGAGACCCCGACGAGGGGCGGTGGCCGGTCTCACAAGCCATTGGTGTCAGTTGGATCACCTAAGATGTATACAGGTGCTCATTGGGTTATGAGCACACCGGACAGGACTCGCCGGGAACATGCTAGTTGGTCTTATACCAGACGTCAGATAGCAGTTCCCAGGTGACATGTGTACAGGTTAGTTCATCGACCTGGGGATCGTCATTTGTCTCGTGTGAGTTCCCACTGTACTTTGATTACTACCCTACCACGGCTCAAAGGAGTCGTGCAAACAGGTTTTAGTTGGGTACAGTCCCGAGCCACATAGAGGCAGTGAGCGTATCTTCAAGGGTTCGTCTCTCCCGGTATTGGGGGTGAGGTCGCGCTGTGTCTAGGAGAGCCATTACACGAAGCCCTCGGCCGAGGCAAGGAGATTTACTGGTAGGTATTCCAGTAGTATCTCAGGGTGTTCTGGGCTACACTCCGAAACGACTTGTACCGCTTTTGGGGGTCTGACTTTTACCAACCCCCTAGGCCCGCCATGCGATGCTCATAGACGAACAGACCAGACTGTACGGATATTGTCACTGACAGGCTCAGTAGGGTATCAGGCTGAGTTCGCTCACAGACGTCCCTTTTGGTCAATACCTGGTAGCCCGTTACGTATTGGCTTATACCTCTGACGTGCTAGTGGTTAAATCTACAACCATGATGTTGGCGAGTCTTTACAGTCCCCCACATTCAGTTACTCAAGTTTTCGGGCGAAAAGCTGTAGAGGCCGTATGGAGATATGGCAAGGTCCGATCAGATACGTGCGGTATTGCACGGATCAGGATCGGACAGTTTGTACTACAGGCCGTATGGATATATGGCAGGGTTCGATCAGATACGTGCGGTATTGCATGGATCAGGATCGGACGGATAATACTAGCCGGCTTTGGTTTAAGCCGGATCCTAGTATAATACTGTGTAGATTTTGTCTCATTGCATTTGTATTTCGGTCGGAATACAAATGCGGGTGTGTATGCACAGTAGCGGGGTTTTTCTGTAATTTATTACGGGACCAGTTTTCTGGAGTTGCCAGTTTGCTTTCCGTTTCGGCCAATTTCCTTTGTATCGTTCATTGGCCGAAGATTGGTGGAGGAGGGCTTATTTGCATTTGTGCAAATGAGTATTGTGGAGTGTGTTCTTTACATTTTGTTGCTTCATGATGACTTCACCTTCATTTGTCTTTCTATTAGTCATCATGGTTTGAATTGTGGGGATATGATGAGAGTTGATTAGGTTTTGGAGTGTTAGATTTTTTTTGTGATCATTCCTTATCATGATCACTTCACACTCTCCCTTGGATGATGGTTCCACCCACCCCTTGACTTCACTCTCTCTCTCCATTTTCATGCATGGCCGGCCACTAGTGAGGAGGGGGTCTTTTCTTTTGGTGATGAGAAAATGTTATTCTCATTCTTTGCATGCTACATTTTTCCTCACCTCTCTCCAAGTTCTTTTTCCTCCACCACAAAGGCAAACTCCATAACCCCAAATGAGACACAAGCCTCCACACTATATTCTACAGCATACCTTGGGCACGTCGACTAGCCAGCTTCGTGCCCGAGTTGCCTCGGCATTGAGGTGGGAGCCCGTAAAAGATGTAGGTGATGTGGTGCACTTCCGGCGACGAGGTGGAGACAGGACTTTCCGCGGGAGATCGGGACGACGACGAGAAGACCGGAGGACTCGGATCAGTCGGTATATCTCTCTTCCCCATCTTGTAGTTAGCTAGGACTAGTTAATGGTTCGATCCGGGTTTTAGTGCGCGGTGGTGCCGGTTTGCTAGTTTGCAAAATTAAAGTTTATCACCGCTTCCGCATTTGGCCGTCGGATTGACGGCCGGGGCGCCGCCGTGCACTTACAGGTAACACTTACCAGTAAATCTCAGCAACCCTAGCTAGGGATTTCCGGTTATAGCCAATCGAACACAGCGCAACATCAACCCCCTATACCGGGAGAGACGAATCCCCTCCTATCGCTCATTGCCTCCATGTGACTCGGGACTGTACCCAAAAACCACCGTTTTGCACGCCCTCTTGGACGTGGTAAGGTGGAAATCAAAGCACAGTGGGAACCACACAAGACTCTATGACGATCTCGGGTCAACAGACTACTCTGTACCAGTGTCACCAGAGAACTGCCATCTGACGTAAGGTATAATACCATCTGGGAGTTCTCGGCGAGTCCGTCCAGTGTACCCAGTCTTCACTGAGCACCCATATATCATCTCTGATGTCAAACACCAATGGATATGGGATCATCCATCGCCCATCTGTATGGGTCGAGAAGGTACACGCTAGTCTACTCTGATATATCGATGCCCCGTCTCGATATACCCACGACTAGGGACTTTGAAGGATGTGTTTATGGACTACCATGTCCCCACTAGTATGATCCGCATCATAGTCCAGATAGTCAAGTACACATCCTAAGAGCTTTACCAACATGTAACAGAGAGACAATCAGTGTACACGTTAAGGTAAAGAGCAACCAGATAGCATACTATCATGTCGAGTAAGAATGTCCTCCCTATATATGTCCAAGCATCCACTACAATATACATCCTATGTATAGTAATGGCCTCTAGGGCATACATATAACTAACAAACCGATCTCAAGTGCAATAAATATGCACAAATAATAAATCAACACAACGGTGCATAAAGCATATATCAAGTGCAATAACTATGCACAAAAAATGTAAATGCTCAGTAGGTGCAGCCATGGTGAACGAAAATAATATCATGAAACTCAATCATGAAAACTCAAATCCAAGCGATATAAGCGTGATTCTCGGATCACAAACGCAAATCGCAAAAAATGACATTGAGGCACACCTCCTACAATGTCGAAGAAAAATGTCGGTGCGCCCAAGACTGGCAGAGCAAGAACATCCGCTTGCCTCCTGCTCATAGTCTGGCGTCCTCTGTCTCTGGGTCCTCATTTTCTCTATGGATTACCAATCTCGCAATCCGTCGGCTCATCGGCCCAGTCAGGTGTACTAACGAAAACGATTCCGCTCTGACACTCCTCTGGTCATCTCTCGGCCCATTAGCATGACCACTCGTAAAGCAACACGTCATTGGCGTTGGCCTCTGGCCCTCTGAATACCTGTGACACAACTGATGCTCGGTGCAATCTTATCGCAGCAGTGTCCTGGAAAAAACCTGCTCATCGTCTCTTCCGATCTCGCCTATACCGAACTGTACGGAGGCTGGCACTCTTACATAATCATCTTCTCGTTTTCTGGACATCTGCGTTCTCAGCACAATATTTCCTCGGGAACTAGCCGTATCCTAACGCCTCTGTATACATATCCAATCTCTAATCTTAATGGGGAGTAACAACGGCTCGTTAACATCTCGCACGAACCTCTTGTTCCACTCGTCTTAATTATCGTCCACTTTGACGTCATGTCATGCCATCTGCGCACTGTAAATATTCTCGGCTACAGTCAATCCGGAATCTCTCACACGGACTCGAAACCACGAACTCGGTATCTTCATCACTCTGTAGAAGATATCTAGCCGAACACATCCTCGGAACTCGTCCCAACCATCGGAGGAATACTCAATACTCATCCGTTCTCAATCAACTCACAACGCATCTGGGTGAGGTCCTCTATCTGAAGCTGGTCCACTTACTGATCTCCTATCGGATCATTCAACGAACAACTTCATCTCTGGATCGATCTACTCTAGCTCTGAGTAAGATTCTCCACACTGGAAATCTTCAACTCAACTGGTCCTACGTTGGTGCATCAAATCTGACGAATCACCTTCGTCTCTCAACTCAGGATAGACTAGCTATCATCTGTCGCATCTCCGCCAGGAAGCTCCAGCAATCTTAGCTCGTAAGCTCTGGAAGCGACATCTCGTCAATCTCAACAACTGCTGGGTCATCTGTCTGCATGGTAGATGACATCACAATCCCTAAGGTAGGCTGTATATCAACAGTCCTCTCACAATCCGGCAGCCTCTATCAGTGGCCCAATCATCCGGTGCAAAACAGAACACTCGCCTCAATGAGAGATCACAACACCAACACTATACCTACACGTCCCTATGTCACCAGAAAACAACATGGTCAGTCCTCGTCCATGACGAGCTCGCCTTGACCGCAACACCAGCAGTAGCTCAATCTGCGCTCAAACCATGGTGACAAGAACCTCAAGCAGGTATCGATAAAGATAAATCACATGAACGAAAGAAATCATCATACCCCAAATGGATATATGATCATAGGAACGAATAGTATCAAGGATCTCAAATAGACGTATAATCATTGGGACGAAGAGAATCACCGATCTCAAAATATGTACATAAGGTTTCTTAAGTGGAGTATCGTATCGTAAATATGCCACGGAACATACGTACGATACGTTACTCTACTCAAGCTACCTACTCCATCAATCAAGGTCAACCTATGTAACGAAAGTTCGGGTCAATACCCCCTTGTTCAAGTAGAAGTTCCGTAAGGTCAAGCCTAGATTCCGAAATATATATATGCCCTAGACTCCGCATAGTCAAATATAGACCCGGACCAAGGTTAAACCTAGTGCTCTGATACCAACTTTGTCACGACCCGAATTTAGTTCATGACCGGCACTTAAATCACTCAACTTCTAAAGGCCCAACGTAAATTAAGTAAGCCGAAACCCAGAAATCTAAACCTTTTTAAGAAAATAGAAGTGAAGTTTTGAAATAAAGGATAATGAATCATGTTATGTCTATTAAAATTTCGGGCAGCACCTCCCTTGTATATTTTGATCCAAAACCACATATCTATGATAATATAAAAGGCATCCCCAAGCGGGAACTTTCTCTTCGCTAATCGGGGGAGTCACAACCACGCAAGACAGAATAAAAGTATACGATGCCCATCGGCGAAGATCAACACAAGGAATAATGTAAAGAAAGACATCAAATCCACCAAGTGAACATATAACCCATCGCTCAAGTCTCGCAACTACATGTCTTGCTAAGTCTTACTACTTATACAAATAGTAGTTTCTGATTTGATGTGATGGAGTTTATCTAGATACAATAGAATATAACAGTATGAGAGTGGGCACGATCCAACATGTGTCCCACCTACCAAAGCAAACACCCTGGATGAAGCAGTGTGCCAGCGATACCGCAAATGATCCCAAGCGGTCAAACCTGCAAGAACCGTGGCACAACGGGGGTGAGTTGCCAACTCGCGAGTAGAAAACATTAGTAAGTAGAAACCGAATAACACAACGATTTCCTAGGTCACTATATCATGAAGGTAGTACTATGATATCTAGGGTGACCACAAATGCATATTGTCAACAATCGAGTCAATGTAATGACATATATAAGTAAACATCTGACATCATATGCTTGTATGCTTGTGGATTTCATCCACGTGTCCGTCAACGACACAACAAGTATCATGGAACCTGAGTGTCCAACACCGACACTCGAAATATCATGAAAACATATGTCTGTATGTATATATGAGGATATCAACTACGTGTGTCCATCAACGACACAACTAAATCATGGAAGCTGAGCGTCCAACATCGACACTCGAAACATCATGAAACCCGTGTCCAACATCGACATGTAAATCCTCATATCTCGGGCTCCGTCAGTCCGGATCGGCCCTAGGGCTCTGGCAGAATGGGTCGGCCCATATCCATCTCTCGACTCCGGTCGACATCCTCCGGATAACCGCCAGGTCTAACCAATCACCGGTAGGTAGTGCCCTCCTTGCCAGGCTTATTGTCTACACCACAAAAACCATTTCTCGCCCCGGGGAACCATACCGGGACTACCATGAACCCGCAAACGGATCATCCAACTCCTCGAATCGGGTTTCACATATCAATCGTCTCAGAACCGAGAAAACGCATGGTGGACGTCTTGAAATATCATATCAAGATAAACCAGGTTTTTAAAACAATACATACTTTCTTTTGAAATAACCACGGTTCTCAAATCCAGAAATCTCATGAAAACAACATATCTCAATGCGTATAATTGTAAAGCATGATGTATGCGACATATAACAGAATGTAAGCATATCCGTATATCATGCAATATGGAACAGTGATGTGAGCATAGGCATATCATCATAATGTGAGCATAGCAATATAATAACATGATGTAGCAATTCTACTGTGTGAGTGACATAGCAATTATCGATGATGAAATATGTGAGCCGGCCAGTCTGTGTAAGTGTAACATTCGCATCATCGATAATGGTGTAGGTGTACTAGCACATTTATATGTAATGCAATGAGAGTGACATGATTGTAGCACAAAGTAAATCGTGGGTGCAATGCTATAAGGTATACATCTCTAGCACATATCCGAGTCGGTGAGTCTAACAATCGGCATCCAACCTCACAACATCACATACGTTATAATCCATCGTACGACATCATCTAGTCAAGGGTATGGATCAGTCATCAAGTAGCACTCATCACATACGGTATCCGTCGTATGGCAGCATTAAACGATTAGGGATTCTATCAACTTATATGATATTGGGGGTACGGACCTAACGTCTCGTACGACATATCACTCATAATCCACAACATTATCCATATATATACCTATCTCTCAGGTCACATCCGTATAAATCTCATATCATAGGACCGACAAAGGTATCAACAATCTCATATCGACTCGCATCCATATAACGACATATCACACCAAGTCATCATATCACATCGTATACTCTTTTCATCATATTAATATCTCACATCAAGTCATCTTACATATACATTCTATCTTATAAGTCTCATGTCATGCTACTCTAAATCTCATACTTATTCTCATGCACTACCTATATATATATATATATATATATATATATATCGTGATTCACATTTATGTTTCACATCCTTATATATCTTCGAGACATCATTATCAATCATATCATTTCATACTAAACCTTTAATCACATCCGTGGGTTCCTAGTATAGGTGTCTCCGACCATATTCATAAGTTTCTAACAACGTTTTCTTAACTATATTCTATATATATATATCGATTTCCATAAATTTGCGGGGGTGCTATACGCCATCCACCCGACTTCCCCCGTAGATATAAATCTACTCACCAGTGGAACTCCTTGTTTAGACGTAGTCGATGCGCTTCGTCATCCCGGAATCCACGCGAAGGTACCTACAATCAATACGAAATCGCAAAGCTATTAACATCAAGTTCTGAAATCCAATACGGCACGCGGTTCGGTCATAGGTTAGAACCTATAGCCTACGCATGCAAAACCAACCAAACAACCCTCGTCGTTGACATACAAACATCCAACGACCCAATACAATATCAAATACTAGAACCAAGAATTCCAAAATACGAAAAACATAACAAAAAACCACTTACAACAGCTCCTAGATTCTCTCTAAGGTAAAATGGGATTAAACTAGCAATGCAGTGGGGTTGTATATGAAGTAACTGAGCTACAAACCAAACCTAGGCACCAAATACCACAATTTGGCCGGCCACATAGCCCATAAATCCGTCGAGCTCGGCTCTGTAGGCTCCGTTGGGGTTCGTCTTCTCAGGGTGGTATCGTATTGGTCTAACTAGGTCTCTGGAGTTGCTAGTTTTTCTCAGAAACTTCCCAGGTCATCCCAGATTCCCTGTAGGCTTTAAGGTTTCACAAAACCGACACGAAACAATTCCAACTTCGTGTATCGGGTTCTAAACTCATTTCCAGGCCATGAAATCAATTTCTAAGGTCTTGTAAACACTCACTACACCTCAAAAGGCCACTTGACAGAAACTTTCAATATTCTAAAATCAATATCCTAACTAACTCAATTTCTAACTAAAATACGATATTTAACGCAAACAAAATTTTAAATTGAGAAGATATACCTCATAAGCAACTAAAGAAATTTCTTGAGTTGCCCAAATTCTCCAAAATCAAAACTTGAATGGTTCAAGGGGTTTAGAATGGTTGTGTGCATGTTTTTAGTGAAAGGAGCATAAGGTTTTAGCAAGTATTGGAGATGTGGTATGAGGGTAGTGAGGGATTGAAGAAGAAGTAAAGAGATGAAGAATAATGGGGGAGATGAAGGATTGGGGCAGCTAAGTTACCCTCTCTCTCTCTGTCTTAAGCTCACCCTCTCCTATACTCACTCTCTCACGCCAAAATATCTATTCTCCTACACTCACCTCTCACAAAATATCTATCTTGTTTCTTCTCCGTTTTGTTTCATATCCATTAATCCTTTTCACACACTAACTCAATTCTTTTCTTTCTTCTTTTTTCTTTTCCTTCTATTCTCTATCTCACAAAACTCACAATATGCACAAGTCACAACACAATGCATCACCTGCACAAGTCATGGAAAAATGTAAAAATGCGGATTTTTCCCAAAAATCCGATTAATATCATTAAAATAAATAAATCATTTTAATCTCTGATAAATTTCCAAATATTGGTATATATTTATACCACTTTCGATAACCCCAATTTCGCAAATCGGGTAGTTTTCGCGAAATATATTCTTTTAATATTAATTTCCAAAAAATAATATTTTTTATTTTCTGATATTTTACACCTATGGTCAAGCTCCGACCTCAAATGAGATAACTTAGTGATCCAACTTGCTAAGAAAGATTACAAAGTAGAATTAGAGAAAATGTATTGGATTAATTTGTCTCATTGCTCATTGATTCACAACTCATGTGATGGGATGAGCTTGAGAGGGGAGGAGAGGAAACCTAAGAGAGAGAATGATAATATGAGAATGAACTTGAGAATTTGATGTGAGAATGGCTAAGTCTTTTTTCAATAATTCAAGCATGGAATAAAATACTCACTAAAAATGGAGCCATGCTTGAATAGGAAACACAAATGAATAAACAATATATTAAACCATGCTAGCAACCCATTCCTTAAATATCTCTTAATTTCCACATCATTAATCCTTTTACAAAAAAAGGATAAATCAATAATGAGGCGTCTCCTTCTAGAAGCTTATTCTTTTAAAATTACAAGAATGCCCTCACCGTATCTACATACCCGTATCCGTATTCTGAAAAATACGGATACACTGAGACGATAAAAATCCAATAATACAATATTAGGATCCGGCTTATACCAAAGCCCACTAGTATTGTCCGTCCGAACATCATACGTATAGACAGTATACGCATGTGATCGAAACCCTGCCGTAAGACCATACGGCCTCTACTTCGTATTTCCTGATCCAGGGAAACCCTCTGTGTGGGACTCTAAAGACTCGACAATACGCTGGTGTTGGGAATTCACTCGCGCGTGCAAACGCGTATGTTTTGGAAACGGGTATGATTTTAAGGAAATGGAATGCGCACGCGAGATCGTTTTCGTTTTAAAATTTATAAAGCTCAAGTGCACGGTGCATTGTAGCAAGCCGGCAAGTATGGGTCGATCCTCAGGGAATTGTGTATTAGGTCTTGTTGTTTAAGGTTCAACAAATAACGAATGGTTTGGTTTGTCACAAAAAATGAAAGAATACGAAAACAAAGAAAAGCAAGCAAAGAAACTAAGAAAGAAGAGGTTGTGGCTTTGGCTTGGAAGGTTAAATTGCGATGATTCATTCAACTCTCCCTTGATCATGAGTTGTCCGTCCTAACGTCGATCCCGGCGTGAAGTATGACTTGTCAAGGCGGTTGCGAGGCACAAGTCGTCAAGTTGCCTCTATTCGACGCAAACACGAAACGAGTCCGTTTTATTCACTTACTGTTTGTATGTCCAAACTTGGGGTATCAACACTAAACACAAGGGTTAGCAAGCATACCACAACATCAAAAACACAGATTAGTGAGTGAGAGAAAATGATTTCAGTGCTAAGTGTTTGTGATGGTATATGGTATATGAAACCAAGAGATTTGTCAAGTGACTTAATCACAAAATACCACATCCAAACTTAGCAAACATAACACCAAATTGATTCTAACCTTAGGCTTTAAAGATGGGGTTTGTAGGGAGAATATGGTAAGTGATGAGCTTACAAAGTAACTATAGAATCAACATACCATTTCTACCCATCTAAGTTACAATACTAAGTTTATAATCATATTAAAGCACAATAAACATTAACAAGAGGAGGAGGAGTCAAAGCCTTTCATCTCACTTCTTTACCATTACCACAACCAAAGATAGTTAGTTACACATAATAATGAAAAGGAAAGAAAAGCAAGTAATGAAAAGAAATCAAATAACAAAGCAATATATTAACACTTGAAGTTGAGGTACAAGATATTAGTAACTTATTCAACCTCCATAATAAAGCTCTCAAGAGAAAGCTTTAAGAGGGAAGAAGAAGAAGATACCAAGTTAAAGCCCACTCACTCTCAAGCCTAAACCAAAAAAAGAAACCATCAAAAAGATATACTATGTGAGAGATGAGACCCCTTCCCTTGCTCACTGATCTGGCTTTTATAGGCACCAAAAAAGATTAAAAAAGTAATAAAAATGAGGTGATGTGACTGCAAGGGAGGGACAGAAGAAAGATGGAGACAAATGGGGCAAGGGGGCCAGCGAGCTCGGAATTTATAGGGGTGTGGCCGGTCCAAATCTGAGCGTAGAGGGCCGGGTTGATGTGGTGGTCTTGTGTCTACTCCAACATCATCCTGGTGCAGTTTGATTTCTCTAAAATAACCTGGTTTGAATTCAGAGATTTGGAGGGAACTTGAAGTAATGTATCACATCAAAACTTTTAGCAATTATTACCCATGTCCCCCCATTTGCACAAGCCATCATTTGTGTGTGTCATGGGCAGCCCCACCATGGTCCATGCCAAAGAGTTGTGTGTGCACATGTATTGAGTTGGACCAAAAATGTGTAAACATGTTTTATTTGCAAAATAACTCTTTAGATATCGGTCGGTTCTCTGTTCTGATTGCAGTGTTGGCTCCCAAACGCTATATCCGTGATATTGGGTGTGTTTTCATTGTTGTGTCATGAATACCTGTAATCTGTAATTATTGAGAAGACATTGATTAATAGTACCGATATATCACAAAATAGATAATGAATGAGTGGTATTAAAATACAGTTTTCTGATATGAACAGCTGACAGTGGGTTTAACCATAAGTCTGTGAGTGGCACTAGCTATACGTAACAGTAACCCAGTTACATGTCGAAAAGGAGGCCGACGAGCGAACTCATCCGAAACCCCAACCGAGCCTATCCGTGATAATCTTCGTGCAGTCCGGTCACTTCATCAGAGAGTATCGCATGTAAGGTCTGGGGGTGGAGAACGTCAGACTCCTAATAACTAGACAAGTTGTGTCGGTGTGGCTTAAGACCATCTGAGAATCTACTATTCCAACCACTAGTAAATCTCAATCAGCCCTGGCCAAGGACTTATGGTAATGACCAACCGATCACAGCGCGATATCAACTCCCTATACCGGGAGAGACGAATCCCCAACAATCGCTCACTACCTCCATGTGGCTCGGGAATGTACCAAACTAAAACATGTTTGCATGACTCCTTTGAGCCGTGATAGGGTAGTAATCAAAGCACAATGGAAACTCACACGAGAAAAATGACGACCTCAGGTCGACAGACTATCTGCACTCATGTCACCAGAGAACTGCAATCTGATGCTAGGTATAATACCAACTAGTCAGTTCTCGGCGAGTCCTATCCGGTGTACTCACACCCTGTGAGCACCTGTATACAATCTTAGGTGCACCTCACCAATGGTTGCGGGACCAATCTATCGCCCCTTGTCAGGGTCTAGATATGTATACACTAGTCTACTCTGGAGTAACGATACCCAGTCTCGATACTCCTACAACTAGGGACGCTTTTAAGGATGTGCCTTTTGACTACCCAGCTCCCACAAGTATGATCGCCATCACAACGCGGGTAGTCAGGCAAATATCCTATGGGCTTTATCAACATGTATATGAAATACAAAGTAAAACACATCACATGTTAAGATAAATTCAAACCAAATAGTATACTATCATAACAAGCAAGAGTGTCCTGTACATATATATCCCTATCATTATATACAATGAAGGCCTCTAGGACATAAATATCTAACACAATAAACTTACACATAAATGACCTTTCCTCGAGCTTGTCCGGATGTTGTGTTTTCACATATGACGGACAACCCCACATCTTAACATAATTAAGACATGGTCTCTTCCCCTCCCATAACTCATATGGAGTGGTAGGCACTATTTTGGTCGGAACTCTATTCAATAGGTATGCAGCTGTCTCAAGCGCATATCCCCAAAAGGAAATAGAAAACTCAGCGGTACTCATCATAGAGCGTACCATATCCAATAGGATGTGATTCCTCTGCTCCGATACACCGTTGTGCTGTGGTGTATACGGAGGAGCTAGCTGAGAGAGAATCTCATTCTCTTCTAGATAGTCCAGGAACTCATTGTTCAAGTATTCTCCACCCCGATCAGATCGAAAGATTTTAATACTTTTATCCGTCTGGTTCTCAACTTCATGCTTATATTCTTTAAATTTCTTAAAAGCTTCAGACTTGTGTTTCAACAAGAACACATGTCCGAATCTCGAGAGATCATCAGTGAATGTAATGAAGTATGAGGACCCTATCCTGGCATGTGTTGACATAGGACAACATACATCAGTATGTATCAGTCCCAAGAGTTCAGTAGCTCTTTCTCCGTGTCCAGTAAACGGAATTTTGGTCATCTTGCCTTTGAGACATGACTGGAAAGTTTCATAAGATGAAAATTCGAACGGATTCAAATATCCATCCTTATGTAACTTAGCTAGTCATGTCGCATTAATATGACCTAGTGTACAATACCAAAAGAAGGATTCGTTCATTTCTGAACTTTTTCTCTTGTGTGTGTTTTGTATGCTAAGAACCGTTTTTTGATTTTGAACGTATATGCCATTATTTAATGAGCCTGATCCAATCAACTTTTGATTCAGAAAAATATTCATAATATTATCCTGCAATACAAAATTATATCCTTCTTTACTTAATAAAGAAACTGATACAATATTGCATATCAGGTTTGGTATGTAATAGCATTCGTTCAGAATCAATGTATTACCATTTGGTAATACAAGATGATATTCGCCAACTGGTTTGGCTGCAACATTTGCACCATTCCCTACTCATACAGAATGATCACCTATTCCTAGTTCTCTATCTTTCTTTAGCCTATGTAACATATTACATATGTGGGATCTCAATCCGGTATCTAATACCCAGGACATAGAGTGTACTAAGAAACAGTTCTCGGTAACTAACACACCCGAAGAAGATGCATCAGCATGCTCATTCCTCATTTGGGTGGCGTGGGAATCCAGATATTCTCCTATTTCCTGCTCAGACTTATAACAATTATAAGATAGAGCGGAACAAACGTTCTCCAGCTCAGTATAACTAGCGGCTTCGGTCAATACATCCACATTATTATCTTGATTAAGGCGTGACATGGTCGCTACCTAGAGAGAGAGATAGAAGAAAACACTTAGCGTATGCTCTTGAAAGATTAGATTGGTTATTATCTTATTTAATCAGGATGGCTCCCACTGTTTTTATCAAATCTTCCTTCAAACCCTAAAAGGTAAGACTAGCCGGGGTTAATTACACCCTACAAGTTCGCCAATCTTTCACGCGGGCCAGTGTCGGTACTTTGAGGGAGGTTCCACGTGCTTTCGTACGGACCAAATTAAAATAAACCTCATTTTTCCGGGGGCGTAACCCCGTTAACACCCTTCTAGACATCTACTTGAACGGCTAATTGTGATGTGTAAAACTCTCTCAGGAGTAACTCTTACTCGCATTGGGTATCGGGATCCAACTATCTCATAGAAGGTATGCAATCTCATTGCAAATTTTAACACTTGAAATTTTCAATAATATTTTGCCCCTAGCGTCCTATGACCTAGACGGAGGCCAACAGACCATAGGCTGCTAGTCAAGTTCAACCCGTACATTTCACGATTGAATTAAACCTACCCGCACGACTCTTGACGGAGGCCAACAAAGTCGTACGACTACCATAATCCAATCGCATCATATGCTGCAGATAAGTACTAGTTAGCTACCGCACACTTCGCCTTGACGGAGGCCAACAAACGTAGCACGAATACTAAGTAGTATTTATCTAAAATGATGGAGGGCTACGACAGGTTTTTAAGAAAACCTTTTGTGTAATGAACTTGATATCGTTGTAGAATCGAGTGATTTGAAAAGGAGTGGTTTAAGCTCCGCTTTTTAAAATCATGTGTTTTTCAAAATAAACCGAGTGGGTATAACATCTGCTAGGTTTTGCTAAAAAGATCATTTCCGGTGAAGGGATCTCGGCTCTTTCCTCATCGAATAAGACGCTGGATATTCGTCAAGGAATACCGCTATGCAAAACAAGAACTAGAGCTACCTTTTTTAAAATTTTATTCTACAATATTTTTAGGTTTCTTTCTTTTTCATTAATCTCATTAATGAAGTCCCATCATTTATACTTCCTAAGCATCACAGAAGAAACGAAAATACAACGTATGCTTATGCCATCCACATTCGCCACAGTGTCCCGTTATGTACCGTTAGGTTAATTAACGGCATAGTGGGGCGGGACTAGCACGGATGTGAAACATAAGCAACGTTTATTATATATCATATATATAATATATACCATTCGTCTCAACATATAAAGTGGTCACATCACAGAACATCAGCAGCAGAAGATAACATATGAAATATTGGATATACTAGGATTTCCGAGATTTAAATTAAGCCAGTAAAAAACACGGATTCCACGGTCGCCAAACCCACATCCCTAAACCCCTACGTGAGCGGCAAGCAACCCTACCAATTCTAGAGTTAGGAGATGGTCTCCCACTGGACTCTAGAACCCGGTTACTTGTTCTCCCTACCATGGGTCTATCCTAATGCGGAAAAGTAAATAATATACATCAATGGTGACATCATTCTCAACCCGGAAGTTCCCCAATAAAAGAATATTACATACAATTTTTTTACATGAATGAAAACGAAAAGCTCTCATCTCACGCAAAAACCCCCGGCTATTCAAACACGACGATCCAATATAACATATAACAGCAACACATAACATCACATGTCATCAACGTAAGTAAATATGCGAATCCTAATTGTTGTTGACATATAGCAACGAAACCAGCGATGCACCACATATTACACTTACGGTCGCAGAAAAGAAAATGAAAACTACAACAATCGGAATCCGCAACCACCATAAACATTATAAACCCGAAATATCACATACTTCGGATTTCATGCCTAACCAAAAGAATTCCTTAGACATCGCATGCCTAACAATTATAAACCCTGCATTTTAGTCTCAATATTGAAAACACTTTTCAACAACTAGTCGGGCAATTCAACAAGATTCTTGACAGGATGATCGAATGCTCGTCGGAAACATTAGTAGACGGTCGCACCCCCGATACCATCGACTAAGTGCACTTAGGAGGAACACCGTGGCTGCGAACACCCGGACGGATGCTTTAGGCAACGGGGTTCTCCTGCAGTCACTTGGTCGGGGCTATGGGGCGTGGCTATCTAGCGATGTTACCCGGCGAACATTTGCGTACACTACGTAATTGCGACCGAGTTTTGATCCAAATCAAAATCCCGCGGCAACCAATCAAATGAGACTAAATTTCTAGATCTATAAAATTCAAATTAGTTTTCACAAAACTAAATATTGTGGATTCCAAATATTGTATCACGATTCACAGATAGCTAGACGATGTTAAAAATTTCGATCGAATCAACAAACACCCAAAATTTTCCAGAGAGCTCAACACTTGAGCACAGTTTAAAAATATCCAGAACATGCAACAACACCTATGGACCAACCGTAGAAGGGCCGACCCATGCCTCACTCACAGCACCGCGGAACCGCCGTAAACCCTAGGGTTTGGCTGCGGTTCCGCGGTCCAAGAGTCGAGTTTGGGTATCGTTCTTTTAGAGTGTCCATAGAATTACTTGTATGATTTTCTGAAGATTTTTAAACCTAAAAAATTACAACCTTTGGAAAATTTCCAGAAAAGGGTGAAAAATGGGTTATTGATATTCGTTCGAACTTTTTAACTTCATCTAAATTACCCAAAACGATGTTAAAATTACGACTACGAAACACTCTGAATTGTTTTTACAGAAAGATAACATCACATGCAATCTTAGTAAAAACAAACAATACCTGAAACACCAAACCTCAGAGCCTGGAGCACCAAACAAAAACGAGGCCAATATCAAACCAAAAAACCGGCCAGGCCGGGTTTATTAAGCATTTCGCCAGGTCCAAACTGGTGGAACAAGCTCGTTTTCCTCTGGTGTTCATATTACATCATATGTAACATTCTGCAACTGTTTAAAAAAAAATTTAAAGGACTTAAAAATTTCGACAGAAACTAGGGTTTTTGTTTCGAGCTATTGGAGTTGTTTCGGTTTCATAATTCTACTAACTTCTTCTAATTCTCTAGCTTGGCTCTGATACAACTGTAGGGTTCTCTAGCACGACTACAATGTTTCGGAAGGCATCAACCATGCCATTTAAAAAAATTTAGTATGCTAAATAACCCAAACAAAGGATCTAACTAGAAGAATTAGGTTAAGCAAGCATGTAATCAAACATTACACTAAGTAAATAAGGAATACAATCTTTGTAGACCGGTCCTTCACTTCAAAAGCTCCGTGTAGTAGTCCCTTCGCTCCAAGTAGTGGTCTTCCAGACTCTCGCTAGGCTCCACTAGACGAAAGGAACAAGCTTGCTTGAAGTCTTCGAGGCCGAAGATGATCTACGTCGAGGAATCTCCAACCCAAGCTATCTCTTCAGTAATTGGGAATTAGTGAAGCAAACAACCTAAACTAAATGACTAATCTAGTATAGGTTGATGAAGTAGGATTTTTGCTCACTTTAGAATTATTTTTCTCACCAATTTTCTTCACCTATTGAGAACCTAGAGAGCTCTTTCTTGATGAAGAAGAAGATGATGTAAAGAATAGAATGGAAACCATGGGTGAGAAATATCTCATATAACTCATATAGAGACTTATCCATGGCTTTAGATAATAGTTAGGTTAATAAATATCTAAGATAAGACAAAATTAGTGGACTAAGTCAATAGTTCCACAAGCTTCTCTAAGCTTCATTAACCATGACAATTTTCCACTTAATTTTGATTTACCCTTAATAATTAAAACCTCATATTATCTCAAGTATGGTGTGAGTCTCATACACCCATGTATAATTTATCATCAAGCAAGACATATAAAAAAATACAATAATAAATATCACATATATATTATATCCATAAGTGAGAAAAAGAAATACATAAGTGAGCTTAATATTAGTTAATGTATGTTAATATATCAAATATATAATTATACATTAAATTATTAAATCAACACTTGATTTAATAATCTGGCTATATCACATATAACCGACTAATATCATTTGTATCAACTTATCGAATCAACACTTGACTCGATAACCCGGCTATATCACATATAACCGACCGATATCACATATCGAGGGATTAGAATACGGTATCACATACGCGTATTAATCTCGGTCCCGCACATATCATATATGTGCTCCTACTTCGTTACTCCTGAGCCAGGAAACCTCTTTGCAGGACTCTAAAGACCCGTCAATATGCCGGCAGTAGGTGATGATCATATCAGTCACTCTCAAGCCGTCAGCGGTACTAGATGGATGTAACGGCTACCCGGGTATTGAGCGATCAGAAGATCAACAATAAAGCCTGCCCATACTCTTGTGAAT
This sequence comes from Agapanthus africanus, assembly GCA_030015575.1. Lineage (NCBI taxonomy): Eukaryota > Viridiplantae > Streptophyta > Magnoliopsida > Asparagales > Amaryllidaceae > Agapanthus > Agapanthus africanus. Next base: position 87,826,545 of record CM057343.1, read on the forward strand.
CCAATAAGTAACACCACCTTACAGTCCGTTTTATTCGTCTGATATGTAGCATATCTAGTCTAGAGTTGGTAAACGTTACACCCCAGTAACTTGATAAGTCGTGCCGATATGAGGCTCATGACGGGTCGAGAAACTACTGATAACACTAACCAGCAAATCTTCGTATCAGCCCTAACCAGGGACTTCCTGTTATAACCAATCGAGCACAGCGCAGCATCAACCCTCAATACCGGGAGAGACGAAACCCCTCCTATCGCTAATTGCCTCCATGTAACTCGGGACTGTACCCAAAAACCACCGTTTTGCACGTTCTCTTGAACGTGGTAAGGCAGAAATCAAAGCACAGTGGGAATCACATAAGACTCTATGACGATCTCGGCTCTACAGACTAACCTGTACCGGTGTCACCAGAGAACTGCTTTCTGACGTCAGGTATAATACCGTCTAGGAGTTCTCGGTGAGTCCTGTTCAGTGTACCCAGTCTCTACTGAACACCTTTATACCATCTTTGATGTCAAACACCAATAGATTTGGGATCATCCATCACCCATCATATGGGTCAAGAAGCGTATACGCTAGTCTATTCTGGAATATCGATGCCCCGTCTCGATACACCCTCGACTAGGAACTGTAGGGTTCCTAGGCACTCTAACAAGGTTCTATAAGAAGTATCTACAAGGCATCAACCATGCCCGATTCAAAAAAATTAGCCGTGCCGAACAACCCTAACCAAGATCGTATACTAGAGATTATGCGAAAACTAGCAAGTTAAACATTTTAACTACAAGTGACAGGGATTACAACCTTTGTAAATCCGGTCCTTCACTTCTAAAGCTCCGTGTTGACGTCCCTTCGCTGCGATCATCGGGATCCCGGACTCTAGCGATGGTTTCTTCGGAGAAATGAGCGGGCTAGGTCGTTGACTTCGAAGCCGAAGAAGATCTACGTCGAGGAGACTCAAACTCAAGCTCCATCTTCACTAGGTCAAGAACTTTGTGAAGAGAACACCCTAAACTAAATGGCAAGTAGTAGAGGATGATGAAATAGGAAGTGAGTTTACTTTAGATTTGGATTTCTCACTCTAAATCTTCACTTGAATATTTTCTAGAAAGCTTTCTTCTTCTTGAAGAAGAAGAAGAAGAAGAAAAGAATAAAAATGAATTATCTAAAAAGAATAAACAAGTGAAGTCTATCATAATGCAACCACGGGTGAGTTAACCTTTGTAGAGACTAAACCATAGTTTTAGTTAATGGTTTGGTTAAAAAAAATCTTATGCAAAACAAAATGAGTGGACTTTGTCAAACATGCTTAAAGCTTCTTGAAGCTTCAAGCCAAGACAAAGAAAGACACCATTTTGTTTTACCAAAATAAATAAAAACCCAAAACCATTATCTTAAATATGGTGTAAGTCATACACACACCCAAGTTTGCATGTATCATCAAATATGATACAAACTAGTGCACAAACATATATCACATTAACAACTTGTGCATATCAAGTGAGAAAATCAATCTTAAGTGAACCAATACTAGTTAATATAAATTAATATATCAAATATATAATTAAACATTAAATCATTTGTTAGTTATATGTATGCCCTAGAGGCCATTACTATACATGGGATGTATATTGTAGTGGATGCTTGGACATATATAGGAAGGACTTTCTTGCTCGACATGATAGTATGCTATCCGGTTGCTCTTTACCTTAACGTGTATACTGATTGTCTCTCTGTTACATGTTGGTAAAGCCCTTGGGATGTGTACTTGACTACCTGGACTATGATGCAGATCATACTAGTGGGGACATGGTAGTCCATAAGTACATCCTTCAAGGTCCCTAGTCGTGGGTATATCGAGACGGGGCATCGATATACCAGAGTAGACTAGCGTATACCTTCTCGACCCATACAGATGGGCGATGGATGATCCCATATCCATTGGTGTTTGACATCAGAGATGATATACGGGTGCTCAGTAGAGACTGGGTACACTGGACGGACTCGTCGAGAACTCCCAGATGGTATTATACCTTACGTCAGATGGCAGTTCTCTGGTGACACTGGTACAGAGTAGTCTGTTGACCCGAGATCGTCATAGAGTCTTGTGTGGTTCCCACTGTGCTTTGATTTCCATCTTACCACGTCCAAGAGGGCGTGCAAAATGGTGGTTTTTGGGTACAGTCCCGAATCACATGGAGGCAATGAGCGATAGGAGGGGATTCGTCTCTCCCGGTATAGGGGGTTGATGTTGCGCTGTGTTCGATTGGCTATAAGCGGAAATCCCTGGCCAGGGTTGCTGAGATTTACTGGTAAGTGTTACCAGTAGTTTCTCGAACTGTTATAGACCTCATATCGACAAGACTTATCGAGCTATTGGGGTCTGACGTTTATCACCCCTAGGCAAGATATGCGACATATCAGACGATCAGACCGGACTGTACGGTAGTGTTACTGGTTGGATTCACAGGAGTGTGAGAGGGCTTGCTCGTCGATCTTCTGATCGCTCAATACCCGGGTGGCCGTTACGTTTAGCAGACCGCTTGCGGCTTGTGGGTGTTTGATATGATCATCACCTGCTGCCGGCGTATTGACGAGTCTTTAGAGTCCTACACAGAGGTTTCTTGGCTCAAGCGAAACGAAATAGGAGCGCATATGAGATATGTGCGGGATCGAGAATTATACCAGTATGTGATACTGTATTCGATTCTCGCGATATGTAACATTGATCGGTTATATGCGTTATAGCCAGGTTATCGGATCAAGTGTTGATTCGATAAGTTGTTACTATTGATATTAGTCGGTTATATGCGATATGACCGGGTCGTTAAATCAAGTGTTGATTTAATGATTTAATGTATAATTATATATATTTGATATATCACTTTACATTAACTAATATAGGTTCACTTAAATGGATTTTCTCACTAGCAGTTCACAAGTTGTATATGTGATATACTTTTTGTGCACTTGATTGTATCATGTTTGATGATGCATGCTAACTTGGTTAAGTGTAAAGATTAAACCATGGTTAAGTTAATGATTAGGGTTTTGCTTTTCTTTCTTATTTATTTGTTTGTTTATTTTGGAAATAATAAAGAGAAAATGGTGGCTTTCTTTGTTTGTAGTTGAATCTTCATGAAGGTTTGACTTTCTAACCATTTTGTCATCATGCTTAACCCTAACCATTTAAACAAACCATGGTCTATTCTCTACACTTAACTAGGGTTAGGATATGATAAGTATTGATATTATTTATCCTTTTTCAAGATATACTTATGATATTCTTTTCTTTTTCTTCTTCATCTTCTTCAATGAAGAAAGCTTCACTTCATCAATGGTGATTGATGAAAATGAGTGAGAAATCCAATTCTAAAGTGAACCCACTTCCTATTTCTTCATCCTCTACCTCTTGCCAAGTAGTATAGGGTGTTTCCTTTACAAGTTTTCATGGCTTGGTGAAGGTGGAGCTTGATCTAGTGATGCCTCGACGTAGATCATCTTCGGCATCGTCGTCGATGACCTAGCCCGCTTTTTCTCCGTTGAAGCCGACGCTAGAGTCATGGTTCGATTTGTACAGCGAGGAGACTTCATTGCGGAGCTATGGAGGTGGAGGACCGGATCTACAAAGGTTGTATTTCCGTTCTCTTAGTAAAGTAGTTTACTAGTTGCATCTTTCGCCTAAACTTCTAGCCAACGATCTGTATTAGGGTTTCTCGGCACCCATAAAATTTGAAATTGGCATGGTTGATGCCTTGTGAGACCTTATTAGAGTGCCTAGGAACCCTACAGTGGTATCAGAGCCTAGCTAGAGCCTTAGGCGATGCGTAGACGGTGTTTGAAGTCCGATCGAACCGTAAACCTACATCCAAAATGCTCTCTGGACATTTTTGAAATTCGGGGATTTTTCAGAATTAAAAATATGCAGAAAAACCAGCAGGAATTTATAAGAATTACTGTGAAGTTCGATGACTTAATTCCATAAAAGTGCGGCGGAACCGCGGCATTAGCGTGCTAATGCGGCGGTTCCGCGGCCCTTTTGTCTCTTCTCCCATTAAATTTTGCACAGTAATTCCTATTTGGCAGTGCTGGTTTTCTTGGGAATTTTTAATCTGAAATAAAGAGTTGAGTATTTTGGGTTGTATTGGGAGTTCGTATATTCGATCGGATTATCAAACTTTGTCTTTGTGTTTTCCGGATAATTTTTGAATATGTTAAAAAGTTCGACCGGATATAAATACCCACTTTTTCCCCTGTCGGGAAATTTCCAAGTGTTGGATCTTTCCGTGGTTTAAAGACGTTCTAAGTAGTGCAAGTAACGCAATGGACCCTCTAGAAGACAACAAACCTTAACTCGATTATGTGACCGTCTTGAACTGCCCTTTGAACCTTAGGGTTTGGGGCAGTACGGCGTGCCACATGTGAGGCGTTGGCTTGACCCTTCTACGGCTGGACCGTTGGTACTGAGGCACGAACTGAATGTTTTTAGACTTGTTTCATGTGTTGAGCTGTATCGGGAAAACTTGGGTGTTTGGATGTTCGATCGGAAAGTTTAACATTTTCTATTTATCTGGAATGGGATACAATAATTGGAATTCACAAGAAGTTATGAGATAACTGAATGAATGTTATAAACATAGCACTTTAGTCTCACTTGATCGGTTGCCACGGAATTTTGATGTGATCAAAAGTCCGTCGCAATCACGTAGCGCACGCGGATACTCGTCGGGTAAACTTAATAGACAGCCTCACCCCATAGCCCCGACCAAGTGACTGTAGGAGAACCCCGTCGCCGAAAGCATCCGTTCGGGTGCTCGCGGTAGCGGTGTTCCGCCTTGGTGCACTTCGTCGATGGTATCGGGGGTGCGGCCGCCTACTAAAGTTTGCGACGAGCATTCGATCAGTATGTCGGGAATCTTGTTGAATTACCCGACTTGATATTGAAAAGTGTTTTCGATAATGAGACTAAAATGCGGGGTTTATAATTGTTAGGCATGTGATGTCTAAGGAATTCATTTGGCTAGGCATGCGATGTCTAAAGAGGTTGCGGATTCCAACTGTTGTAGTTTTACACTTTCTTTTCTGTGACCGTAAGTGTAATATGGGATATCGCCGGTTTCGTTGCTATATGTCAACGACAATTGGGATGCGCATATTTACTTACGTTGATGACATGTGATGTTATGTGTTGCTGGATATGTTATATTGGATCGTCGTGTTTGAATAGCCGGGGTTTTTTATGTGAGATGAGTGTTTTTCATTTTCATTCATGTAAAAACTTGTATGTAATATTCTTTTATTGGGGCACTTCCAGGTAGCGGAAGTTGTCACCTTTTGTATATTATTTACTTTTCCGCACTAGGATAGACCCAAGGAGGGGAGCACAAGTAACCGGGTTCTGGAGTCCAGTGGGAGACCAACTCGAGGAGTCGAGTCCGGGTCTCCTAACTCCAGAATTGGTAGGGTTGCTTGCCGCTCTCGTAGGGGTCTAGGGGTGTGGGTTTGGCTATTCATCGCGACCATAGAATCCGTGTTTTATACTGGCTCGTATTGAAAACACGGACGTCCTAGTATATCCAATATTTCATATGTTTCTTCTGCTGCGATATCTATGATGTGATCATGTGATGTTCAGTGATAGATACAGTATATAATATATATGATATATTATATAGATGTTACTTATGTTTTACACCCGCGCTAGCCCTGCCCTGCTCTGCCGTTAGTTACATAACCTAACGGTGCACGAGGGGACATCGAGGCGAATGCGGATGGCATAAGTGTACGTCGTATTTATCTGTGATGTTTAGGTATATAAATGATGGGACTTCATTAATGTGATTAATGAAAATAAAAGAAACCTAAGATGTTGTAGAATTGAATTTCAAAAATAAAACAGGTAGCTACAGTTCTTGCTTTGCACAGAGATATATATGATATATCCTGCACCTTATTCGATAAGGAAAGGACCGAGATCCCTTCACCGGGAGTGACTCCTTTAGCAATAACTGGCAGATGCTACACACTCGGTTTGTCTTTTGATTGCTTTTAAGAGTTTTTTCTTTGCACAGTGATATATGTGATATATCCCGCACCTCATTCGACGAGGAAAGGACCGACGATCCCTTCACCGGGAGTGACTCCTTTAGCAAAACTAGAAAAGCCTCAAAAGCACTCCATTTTTAAAATCATTTGATTCTGCAACGATATCAAGTTCATTACGCAATAGGTTTTCAGAAAAACCTGTCGTAGCCCTCCGTCATTTCAGATAAGTGCTAGTTAGTATTCGTGCTACGTTTGTTGGCCTGCGTTAAGGCGTAGTGTGCGGTAGCTAACTAGTATTTATCTGCTTATGCATATGATGCAGATTGGATTAGGGTAGTCGTGCGACTTTGTTGGCCTGCGTCAAGGGTCGTGCGGGTGGGTTTAATTCAATCAGGAAATGACGGGTTGAACTTGACTAGCGCACTATGGTTTGTTGGCCTGCGTCAAGGTCATAGGACGCTAGGGGCAAAATATTATCGGGAATTTCAAGTGTTGAAATTTGCAATAAGATTGCATACCTTCTATGAGATAGTTGGATCCCGATACCCGCTGCGAGTAAGAGTTACTCCTGGGAGAGTTTTACACATTATAATTAGCCGATTAAGTAGGTGTCTAGAAAGGTGTCAACGAGGTTAAGCCTCTGGGAAAACGAGGTTTACATTAATTAGGTTAGTGCGAAAGCACGGGGGACCTCCCTCAAAGTACCGACACTGGCCTGGCTGAAAGATTGGCGAACTTGTAGTGTGTAATTAATCCCGGCTAGTCTTTCCTTTTAGGGTTTGAAGGAAGATTTGATAAAAAGCAGTGGGAGCCATCCTGATTAGATAAAATAATAACCAATCTATTCTTGCAAGAGCGCATGCTGAGTGTTTTCTTCTCTCTCTCTCCAGGTAGCGACCATATCACGCCTTAATCAAGATAATAATACGGATAATTGACCGAACCCGCTTATTATACTGAGTTGGGGAACGTTGGTCCCGATCCAACTTATAATTGTTATAAGACAGAGTAGGAAATTGGGGAATGCCAGATTTCCCGTGCCGCCCAAACGAAGAGAGTGCATGCTGATGCATCATCTTCGAGTGTGTTCGTTACAAAGAACTGTTTCTCTGTATCCTCTACGTCCTGGGTATGTGATACCAGATCAGGATCCCTGATATGTAAGCTGTTACATAGGGCTACAGAAAGGTAGAAAAACTGAGAACGGGTGATAAGTTTCATGAGGCAGAAAACGGGGCAAGTGTTGCAGCCAAGTCTGCTGGTCACTGTCACCCTGTATTTCCAATACATTGATTCTGAACAAATGTTATTAGATACCGAACCTGATATACAAAATCATATCAGTCTCTTTATTAGTAAAGAAATGATAAAATTTTGTATAGTTGGATAATGTTTTGAACATTTCCTGTATCAAAAGTTGATCGGTTCAGGCACGTTATCTAAAAGCATTGATGTTCTAAATCAAACTACAGTTCTTTAGTATACCGAACACACAAAAGAGGAAGAGTTCAGAAATGAACGAATTCTTCTTAAGGCATTGTAGACTAGGTCATATCAATGCGACCCGACTAGCTGAAGTTACATTTAGATGCATATTTAAATCTGTTTGAATTTACATCTTATGAAACTTGCCAGTCATGCCACAAAGATACGATGACCATAGCTCCGTTTATTGGAAACGGAGAAAGAGTTAGTGAACTCTTGGGATGATACATGATGATGTATGTAAGGTCCCCTGTCTACACATGCCAGGACTGATTCTTTATACTTCATTACATTCTCTGATGATCTTTCGAGTTTCAGACCTATGTTCCTGTTGAAACACTAGTCCGAACCTTTTGAGATATTCACAGAATATAACTTAGAAGTAGAGAACCAAAATACGGGTATAAGTATTATGTCCTTTGATGTGATCAAGGAGGAGAATACTTGAGCACGGAATTCCTGGATTATTCTAAAGGAGAATGAGATTCTCTCTCAGCATTACTCCTCCGTATACACCATAGCACGATGGTATATCAGGGCGGAGCGATAACACCCTATGTGATAAGGTGTGCTCTATGATGAGTACTACTGAGTTACCTATTTCCTTTTGGGAGATGTGCACTTGAGAAGCTGCATACCAATTGAATAGGGTTCGAATCAGATCACAGCCTACCACTCCATATGAGATATGGTATGGGATGAGCCCATGTCTTAAGCTAGTTAAGATTTGGGGTTGTCCGGCCTATGTCTGAAAAGCAAAATCTGGACAAGCTCGAGGCAAGGTCAGTTATGTAGAACTGGAAATGTTCCAGCTATACAAACTGCAGCTGATGATTTGACAGAACCTAAGGATTCAATAGTTACCAACGAACCTCAGCCTCTCCGCCGATCTAGTAAGGTTCCTCACCCGCCTGAGAGATACTTCGGTTTCTCTATGACAGTGGGAGCGAGGATTGCATCATGAGATGATGACCCAACTAGTTTCGAGCTGGCCGTCAGGAGTGGGACTCTGTAAGAATGGCTGGATGCTTAGCGATCTGAGATGGAATCCTTATACACCAACAAAGTATGGACTTTGGTTGCTATATCTGAAGGGTTAAATCCCCATCAGGAGCAAGTATATCTTGAGAAGATTACTTGGTGTATATGGAAAGGTTAAGACTTTCAAAGCTAGACTTGTTAAAGGTTTGCATCATTGACCAGGTATGGATCATGACAAAACCTTTTCTAAGGAGCTATGCTTAAGTCCATCCAGATCCTACTTGCCACGGCTACATACCATGACTACGATATCTGGTGGTTGGGTGTCATGACAGCTTTTCTAAATGATGTTTTAGAAGAGTGCGTCTATAAGTACACAGCCAGAGGGCTTCGTAGACAGTGGGAGCAGCGGAAACGTGTACAAGATGCTTTATAGGATAAAGCAGGTATCGCGGAGTTGGAACATCTGTTTTGATGTGTTAGTCAAACAGTTTGACATCATCAAAATGGTAGATGAACCTTGTATATACAAAAAGGTAGTAGGGAGTATGGTGATGATCCTCGTAGAGTACGTGGATGACATACTCTTGATAGGGAAGGAGTTTCCTATGCTACGCTCGGTCAATCTCCGCTTATCACAATGATTCTCCATATAGGATCAAAATGATACCTCCTAAATCCTGGGTTTTGGATCTATGAGATAGATCTAATTGGATGTTAGGATTCTCACTAGTTGTAGTGAGATGGTATCAATCGATCCTGGGGAGAATCACTGGAAGGGTTCCAGAGTGATAAGGACGACTGAAAGTCAGTCACAGGCATTGTCTTTTCCCTCAGTAAAGGGATGGTATGTTGGAAGAGTTCCAAGATAGATACCGTGGCTAACTAGACGATAAAGGCAGGATACATCGCTACTTAAGATGCTACCAAAGAGGATGTTTGGGTGTATATTGGTTCATGAGATGAACTACGTTCCAACCATTGTGAGACAATGGAGTTGTGGCTTATGCCAAGGAACGCCGGTCCCATCAGTGATCCAGACATATTCTAAGGCAGTATTACCTGATCATGGAGATGGTTGATCTCCAGGGGATCGAGGTTAGGAGAGTAGACTCAGAGAACAACACGGCGGATCCACTCACGAAGGCCTATTCCCAGAGAGAGACTTTTATGGGATGGTTGAGTATGAGATACTGCAACCACTGCTATCAGATGGCCCTAGTGCAAGTGGGAGATTGTTAGTTATATGTATGCCCTAAAGGCCATTACTATACATGGGATGTATATTGTAGTGGATGTTTGGACATATATAGGGAGGACTTTCTTGCTCGACATGATAGTATGCTATCCGGTTGCTCTTTACCTTAACGTGTATACTGATTGTCTCTCTGTTACATGTTGGTAAAGACCTTAGGATGTGTACTTGACTACCTGGACTATGATGCAGATCATACTAGTGGGGACATGGTAGTCCATAAGTACATCCTTCAAGGTCCCTAGTCGTGGGTATATCGAGACGGGGCATCGATATACCAGAGTAGACTAGCGTATACCTTCTCGACCCATACAGATGGGCGATGGATGATCCCATATCCATTGGTGTTTGACATCAGAGATGATATACGGGTGCTCAGTAGAGACTGGGTACACTGGACGGACTCGCCAAGAACTCCCAGATGGTATTATACCTTACGTCAGATGGCAGTTCTCTGGTGACACTGGTACAGAGTAGTCTGTTGACCCGAGATCGTCATAGAGTCTTTTGTGGTTCCCACTGTGCTTTGATTTCCATCTTACCACGTCCAAGAGGGCGTGAAAAACGGTGGTTTTTGGGTACAGTCCCGAATCACATGGAGGCAATGAGCGATAGGAAGGGATTCGTCTCTCCCGGTATAGGGGATTGATGTTGCGCTGTGTTCGATTGGCTATAACCGGAAATCCCTGGCCAGGGTTGCTGAGATTTACTGGTAAGTGTTACCAGTAGTTTCTCGAACTGTTATAGACCTCATATCGACAAGACTTATCGAGCTATTGGGGTCTGACGTTTATCACCCCTAGGCAAGATATGCGACATATCAGACGATCAGACCGGACTGTACGGTAGTGTTACTGGTTGGATTCACAGGAGTGTGAGAGGGCTTGCTCGTCGATCTTCTGATCGCTCAATACCCGGGTGGCCGTTACGTTTAGAAGACCGCTTGCGGCTTGTGGGTGTTTGATATGATCATCACCTGCTGCCGGCGTATTGACGAGTCTTTAGAGTCCTACACAGAGGTTTCCTGGCTCAAGCGAAACGAAATAGGAGCGCATATGAGATATGTGCGGGACCGAGAATGATACCAGTATGTGATACTGTATTCGATTCTCGCGATATGTAACATTGATCGGTTATATGCGTTATAGCCGGGTTATCGGATCAAGTGTTGATTCGATAAGTTGTTACTATTGATATTAGTCGGTTATATGCGATATGACCGGGTCGTTAAATCAAGTGTTGATTTAATGATTTAATGTATAATTATATATATTTGATATATCACTTTACATTAACTAATATAGGTTCACTTAAATGGATTTTCTCACTAGCAGTTCACAAGTTGTATATGTGATATACTTTTTGTGCACTTGATTGTATCATGTTTGATGATGCATGCTAACTTGGTTAAGTGTAAAGATTAAACCATGGTTAAGTTAATGATTAGGGTTTTGCTTTTCTTTCTTATTTATTTGTTTGTTTATTTTGGAAAGAATAAAGAGAAAATGGTGGCTTTCTTTGTTTGTAGTTGAATCTTCATGAAGGTTTGACTTTCTAACCATTTTGTCTTCATGCTTAACCCTAACCATTTAAACAAACCATGGTCTATTCTCTACACTTAACTAGGGTTAGGATATGATAAGTATTGATATTATTTATCCTTTTTCAAGATATACTTATGATATTCTTTTCTTTTTCTTCTTCATCTTCTTCAATGAAGAAAGCTTCACTTCATCAATGGTGATTGATGAAAATGAGTGAGAAATCCAATTCTAAAGTGAACCCACTTCCTATTTCTTCATCCTCTACCTCTTTCCAAGTAGTATAGGGTGTTTCCTTCACAAGTTTTCATGGCTTGGTGAAGGTGGAGCTTGATCTAGTGATGCCTCGACGTAGATCATCTTCGGCATCGTCGTCGATGACCTAGCCCGCTTTTTCTCCGTTGAAGCCGACGCTAGAGTCATGGTTCGATTTGTACAGCGAGGAGACTTCATTGCGGAGCTATGGAGGTGGAGGACCGGATCTACAAAGGTTGTATTTCCGTTCTCTTAGTAAAGTAGTTTACTAGTTGCATCTTTCGCCTAAACTTCTAGCCAACGATCCGTATTAGGGTTTCTCGGCACCCATAAAATTTGAAATTGGCATGGTTGATGCCTTGTGAGACCTCATTAGAGTGCCTAGGAACCCTACATCATTAAATCAACACTTGATTTAATGATCCGGTCATATCGCATATAACCGACTAATATCTAGTGCATCAATGTATCGAATCAACACATGATTCGGTAAACCGGCTATATCTCATATAACCATCGCGAGAATAGAATACAGTATCACATACTGGTATTATTCTCGGTCCTGCACATATCTCATATGCGCTCCTTTATCGTTTCGCTTGAGCCAGGAAACCTCTGTGTAGGACTCTAAAGACTCGTCAATACGTCGGCAGTAGGTGGTAATCATATCTATCACCCTCAAGCCGCAAGCGGTTTGCTAAACGTAACGGCCACCCGGGTATTAAGCGATCAGAAGATCAACGAGCAAGTCTGTTCACACTCCTGCGAATCCAATCAGTAACACATACCGCACAGTCCGGTCTATTCGTCTGATATGTCGCATATCTCGCCTAGGGGTGGTAAACGTCAGACCCCAGCAGCTCGATAAGTCATGCCGATGTAAGGTCAATAACAAGCATGAAACTACTGATAACACTTACCAGTAAATCAGTGCAACCCTGGCCAGGGATTTCCAGTTATGTCCAGTCGAGCATAGCGCAACATCAACCCCCAATACCGGGAAAGACGAATCCCCTCCTATCGCTCATTGCCTCCATGTGAATTGGGACTGTACCCAAAAACCACCTGTTTGTACGACTCAGTAGAGCCGTGGTAGAGTGGAAATCAAAGCACAGTGGGAAACACATAAGACTCTATGACGATCTCAGGTCAATAGACTAAGCTGTACCAGTGTCACCAGAGAACTGCCATCTGACGTGAGGTATAATACCATCTGGGAGTTCTCGACGAGTCCGTTCAGTGTACCCAGTCACCACTGAGCACCCGCATACCATCTCTGATGTCAAACACCAATGGATATGGGATCATCCATCACCCATCATATGGGTCGAGAAGATATACGCCAGTCTACTCTGGAATATCGATGCCCCGTCTCGATATTCCCACGACTAGGAACATTGAAGGATGTACTCATGGACTACCCAGGCCCCACTAGTATGATCTGCATCATAGTCCTGCAAGTCGAGTACACATCCTAATGGCTTTATCAACATGTAACAGAGAGATAGAAAGTATACATGTTAAGATAAAGAGCAACCAGATAGCGTACTATCATGTCGAGCAAGAAAGTCCTACCTATATATGTCCCAGCATCCACTACAATATACATCTCATGTACAGTAATGGCCTCTAGGGCATACATATAACTAACAATCTACCACTTGCACTAGGGCCATTTGTAGCAGTGGTTGCAGTATCTCATACTCAACCATCCCATGAAAGTCTCTCTATGGGAAAAAGCCTTTGTGAGTGGATCCGCCGTGTTGTCCTCTGAGTCTACTCTCCTAACCTCGATCACCCTGGAGATCAACAATCTCCATGATCAGGTGATACTGCCTTGGAATATGTCTGGGTCACTGATTGGACCGGGGTTCCTGGGCCAAAGCCTCAACACCATTCTCATACAATGGTAGGAACCTAGTTCATCACATGAACTAATATACACCCAAACTGCCTTTTTGGTAGTATCTTTGATAGCGATGTCACCAGCCTTTATCGTCTAGTTTTCCACGGTATCATATCTTGGAACTCTTCCAACATACCATCCCTCCACTGAGGGTAAAGACAATGTCTGCGACTGACATTCAGTCGTCCTTATCACCGTGGAACTTTTCCAGTGATTCTCCCCAGGATCAACTGATACCATCTCACTACAACTAGTGAGAATCCTAACATCCAATTTGATCTATCTTATTGATCCAAAACCCAGGATTTAGGAGGTATCACTTTGATCCTATATGGAGAATCCTTGTGATAAGAGGAGATTAACCGTGCGTAGCATAGGAAACTCTTTTCCTATCAAGAGTATGTTGTCCACGTACAATACGAGGATGACCACCTTACTCTCTACTACCTTTTTGTATGTACAAGGTTCATTTACCATTTTGATGAAGTCAAACACTTTGACTACCACATCAAAACAGACGTTCCAACTCCGCGATGCCTGCTTTATCCTGTAAAGCAACTTACACACGTTTTCGCTGCTCCCACTGTCTACGAAGCCCTCTGGCTGTGTACTTATAGACGCTCTCTTCTAAATCAATATTTAGAAAAGAAGTCATGACACCCAACCACCAGATATCGCGGTCATGGTATGCAGCAATGGCAAGTAGGATCCGGATAGACTTAAGCACAACCACTAGAAAAGGTTTTATCATTATCCACGCCTGGTTGACGACGAAAACCTTTAACAAGTCTAGTTTTGAAAGTCTCAACTTTTCCATGTACACCAAGTAATCTTCTCAAGATATACTTGCTCCTGATGGGGATTTAACCCTTCAGATAAAGCAACCAAAGTCCATACTTTGTTGGTGTATAAGGATTCCATCTCAGATCGCTAAGCATCCAGCCATTCTTATAGAGTCCCACTCTCGATGGCCTGCTCGAAACTAGTTGGGTCATCATCTCATGATGCAATCCTCTCTCCCACTGTCATCGAGAAACTGAAGTATCTCTCAGGCGGATGAGGAACCCTACTAGATCGACGGAGAGGCTGAGGTTCGTCGGAATCTATTGAATCCTTTGGTTCTACCAAATCATCTGCTGTAGTTTGTATAGCTGGAACTCCTTCCAGTTCTACCTCATGACCACTAATTTCTTCATAAGAAATCCCTTTTCACAAATGTGCTATGTTGAGAAACAAAACATATTTTGTTCCTCTGTTAGGTAGAAGATATTCCCTTGCGAATGCTTGGGATATCCAACAAACTTCTACAGAACTAACTTTGCCTCGAGCTTGTCCGGATTTTGCTTTTAGACATAGGCCGGACAACCCCAAATCTTAACAAACTTAAGATATGGGTTCTTCCCATTCCATATCACATATGAAGTGGTAGGCAATGGATTTGATTGGAACCCTATTCAATAGGTATGCAGCTTCTTAAGTGCATAACTCCCAAAAGGAAACAGGTAACTCAGTAGTACTCATCATAGAACGCACCATATCATATATGGTGCGATTGCTCCACCCAGATACACCTACGTGTTGTGGTGTATACGGAGGAGTAATGCTGTGAGAGAATCTCATTCTCGTTTGGAATAGTCCAGGAATTCCATGCACAAGTATTCTCTTCCCTGATCTCATCATAGGACATAATACTTCTACCCGGTTTTGGTTCTCTACTTCTTACTTATATTCTTTGAATTTCTCCAAAGCTTCAGACATGTGTTTCAACAGGAACATGTGTCCAAATCTTGAGAGATCATCAGTGAATGTAAGGAAGTACAAAGAACCAGTCCTGGCATATGTAGACTGGGGACCTTCATACATCACTATGTATCAGTCCCAAGAGTTCACAAACTCTTTCTCTGTTTCCAGTAAACGGAGCTATGGTCATCTTATCTTTGTGACATGACTGGCAAGTTTCATAAGATGTAAATTTAAACTGATATAAATATGCATCTAAATGTAACTTAGCTAGTCGGGTCGCATTGATATGACCTAGTCTACAATGCCTCAAGAAGAATTCGTTCATTTCTGAACTCTTCCTCTTGTATGTGTTCTGTACATTAAGAACTGTAGTTTGATTTAGAACGTCAATGCTTTTAGATAACGTGCCTGAACCGATCAACTCTTGATATAGGAAATGTTCAAAACATTATCCAACAATACAAAATTATATCCTTTCTTTACTTTTAAAGAGACTGATATGATGTTGTATATCAGGTTCGGTATCTAATAACATTCGTTCAGAATCAATGTATTCTGGTAATACAGGGTGATAGTAGCCAACAGACTTGGCTGCAACACTTGCACCGTTTTCTGTCTCATGAAACTTATCACCCGTTCTCAGTTCTCTACCTTTCTGTAGCCCATATAACAAATTACATATGTGGGATCCTGATCCGGTATCTCATACCCAGGACGTAAAGGATACTGAGAAACAGTTCTCTGTAATGAACACACCCGAAGAAGATGCATCATCATGCACTTTCTTCGTTTGGGCGGCACGGGAATCCTGGTATTCCTCTATTTCCTGCTCGGTCTTATAACAATTATAAGTTGGAGCCGGACCAACGTTCCCCAGCTCAGTATAACAAGCGGGTTCGGTCAATACATCCATATTATTATCTTGATTAAGGCGTGACATGGTCGCTACCTGGAGAGAGAGAGAAGAGAACACTCTGCGTGCGGTCTTGCAAAATTAGATTGGTTATATATTTTATCTAATCAGGATGGCTCCCACTGTTTTTATCAAATCTTCCTTCAAACCCTAAAAGGAAAGACTAGCCGGGATTAATTACACTCTACAAGTTCGCCATTCTTTCGGCCAGGCCAGTGCCAGTACTTTGAGGGAGGTTCCCCGTGCTTTCGCACGGACTTAATTAAAATAAACCTCATTTTCCCAGGGGCGTAACCCCGTTGACACCTTTCTAGACACCTACTTGATCGACTAATTGTAAAGTGCAAAACTCTCCTAGGAGTAACAATTACTCGCAGTGGGTATCGGGATCCAACTATCTCATAGAAGGTATGCAATCTCATTGCAAATTTCAACACTTGAAACTCCCGATAATGGTTTTTACCCCTAGCACTTATGACCTTAAGTATGGTCAACAAATCATAAGCACTAGTCAAGTTCTACCCGTCATTTCGTGAATAATTAGACCCACCCACATGACCCTTAACTAAGGTCAACAAAGTCACGCGACTGTCCTAACTAATCGCATCATATGCGGTGTAGGAAGACATCACTTATCTACCGTACACTGTGCCTTGATTATGGTCAACAAACACTGCACGAATACTAAGTACTCTACTTCCTAAAATGACGGAGGGTTGCGGATGGTTTTTAAGAAAACCTTTATCGCTTTGAACTTGATCTCGCTGCAGAATCAAATGGTTTTAAATGGAGTGTTTTTTAGGCTTTTACTAGTTTCGCTAAAGAGGTCACTCCCGGTGAAGGGATCTCGGCTCTTTCCTCGTCAAATGAGGTGCAGGATATTCACAATACCACTATGCAAAGAAAGAACTATAAAAGTAATCAAAAGAAAAACCGAAGTTTGTAGCATCTGCTAGTTATTGCTAAAGAGGTCACTCCCGGTGAAGGGATCTCGGCTCTTTCCTTATCGAATAAGGTGCTGGATGTTCTACAAGAAACACCGCTATGCAAAGCAACAACTAGAGCTACCTAATTTTTGAAATTCGATTCCACAACATCTTTTAGGTTTATTTTATTTAATTAATCTCATTAATGAATGTCCCATCATTTAAGTCCACCTAAACATCACAGATAAATACAACGTACACTTATGCCATCCGCATTCGCCTCGATGTCCCGTCTGCACTGTTAGGTTAGGTAACTAACGGCAGAGCGGGGCAGGGCTAGCGCAGGTGTAAAACATAAGCAACGTCTATATAATATATCATATATACTATATACAGTATCTATCTGAACATATCACATGATCACATCACAGATAACGCAGCAGAAAACAATATATAAAATATTGGATATACTAGGACGTCCGTATTTTATTTTGAGCCCCTATAAAACACGGATTCCACGGTCGTGATGAATAGCCTATCCCACACCGCTAGACCCCTACGAGAGCGGCAAGCAACCCTACCAATTCTAGAGTTAGGAGACCCGGACTCGACTCCTCGAGATGGTCTCCCACTGGACCCTAGAACCCGGTTACTTGTGCTCCCCTCCTTGGGTCTATCCTAATGCGGAAAAGTAAATAATATACAATGGTGACATCATCCTCAGCCCGGAAGTGCCCCAATAAAAGAATATTACATACAAGTTTTTACATGAATGAAAATGAAAAACACTCATCTCACATAAAAAAAACCCCGGCTATTCAAACACGACGATCCAATATAACATATCCAGCAACACATAACATCACATGTCATCAACGTAAGTAAATATGCCCATCCCAATTGTCGTTGATATATAGCAACAAAACCGGCGATATCAAATATTACACTTACGGTCGCAGAAAAGAAAGTGTAAAACAACAACAGTTGGAATCCGCAACCTCCTTAGATATCGCATGCCTAACCAAATGAATTCCTTAGACATCGCATGCCTAACAATTATAAACCCCGCATTTTAGTCTCATTATCGAAAACTCTTTTCAATATCAAGTCGGGCAATTCAACAAGATTCCCGACATCCTGATCGTATGCTCATCGCAAACTTTAGTAGACGACCGCACCCTCGGATGCCGTCGACGAAGTGCACTAACGCGGAACACCGCTACTGCGAGCACCAGAACGGATGCTTTTGGCTACGGGGTTCTCCTACAGTCACTTGGTCGGGGCTATGGGGCGTGGCCGTCTATTAAGTTTACCCGGCGAGTATCCGCGTACGCTACGTGATTGCGACGGACCTTTGATCACATCAAAATTCTGTGGCAACCGATCATATGAGACCGAACTGCTAGATTTATAACATTCAAATTAGTTATCTCATAACTACTTGCGGATTCCAAATATTGTATCACATTCCAGATAAATAGACAATGTTAAACTTTCCGATCGAATAATCAAACACCTAAGTTTTCCCAAATAGCTCAACACTTGAAATAAGTTTTAAAACATCCAATTCATGCCACAGTACCAACGGTCTAGCCATAGAAGGGTCAAGCCAACGCCTCACATGTGGCACGCCGTACTGCCCCAAACCCTAAGGTTCAAAGGGCAGTTCAAGACGGTCGCATAATCGAGTTAAGGTTTATTGTCTTCTAGAGGGTCCATAGCGAAACTTGCACGATTTAGAACGTTTTTAAACTACGGAAAAATCCAACACTTGGAAATTTTCCGGGTCGGGAAAAAGTGAGTTATTGATATCCGGTCGAACTTTTTAACACGTTCTATAATTACCCGGACAAAATAAACAAAATTAAATAATCCGATCGAATCATCGAGTCCCCAATACAACCCAGAAAACTCAACTCTTGAGTATAAATTAAAAATTCCAAGAAAACACAGGAATTACAGACGGACATTACTGTGCAAACCACGTGCCATGATTCACCTTTTTGATCGCGGAACCGCCGTGGAAGCCAGGTACGGCCGCGGTAACGCGGCGCTTTGAGGGAATTAGGAGCACGAACTTGTTCAGTTGATAAAACTGCACATTTGTATTACATTTTTCCTACCATTTTTATATTAAAAAAGAACTTTATTTTAATATATTATACATATGAGGGTTTATGTGTTAAAACACCATTTTCCATGTGTTAATATATTTTAGTTATCATTTGGTAGGAAAATGTATGCAAATAAATCTATTGACTAAATCCTAGTAGAACTAAGCCTACTAAATATTATTTGAGATTATTGTGCAGAATTTTCCAAGTTGTTATGCAGAATTTATCAAACAAATCAAGTTGTTGAAGAAATCTTGCCAAATTAAGAAGCAAAACTTGGAGACCAAGTCTGGAAGCAACCGAGAAAATGTTTTTGAATTCTGAAGGTGCCTAGGATTGCCACATGTCATGAGATGAAAGCCCAAAAAAATTCAGTCGAGAGATCTCAACCATTAAGCGCGGATCCGCGGCCAAACCCACCCTTGGGCCGCGGATCCGCCGCACTTATAGGGAATTGGGAAGCAAGATTTTTTGGCATAAATATATGAAGAATTTTACCAAGTTTTCAACAATAAGATTCTGGCTTTGCACTATAAAAGGGCACCGAGAGCCTCTTGGAAAAGACATCAAGCCGACGAGATCACGAAGTCCAAGACGGCTTACGCATCCAGGCTGATCATCAACGGTTCATCTACCTCCTTAGAAGAGATCGAGAAGCAACTAGTTGTAATCATTTTCTACGGATTAAAATGTAGTTTGAAGAAGTCGATTAATAAAGGTAGCTTTCTTCTTTTTATTCTATTTCTTCGTAGTTTAATTATGCATTTTCTCTCTATCTCTTTTTCTCCCAACATGCGCGAGTAATTCTCCGCTTGTTAGGGTTCGTAGGATTAGGGTAGGCTAATGGACGATGAAGATAACTAAACTCTTTTTAAGTCCTATAAAGTTTAGGAACTTTATCAAAAGAATCATTAACTTCCTAATCGGGCGCGCTAGCAATTCTTTGCTAGTTCCGACCGTGATTAAAGATTAGATTAATGATTTTTTTGGTAAAGGCTAGATATGAACGGAGTTCCGTGTCGAGATAAGGGTTAAGAGTGGGATTCCTTTTTCCTCCAGAAACCCTAATCTACACGCATCACCGTCGTTCTAGTTCTAAATCTATTAATGGATAAAAAGGGTAATTTTTAATTAATCGTTCATAACTACTAAATCCTAACGAACCCTACAAGCCCTCTTATTATATTAACTTCATCTTTAAAATAATCTAGATCTATATTTTACCTTCTTGTTTAACGTAGATATAGAAACCATTCTATAAAATTCTTTATCCCTCCTCTCTTTCTCAACACATCTAAAGTAAGAGTAAAAGGTTCCACTTTTCCCAGAGGACGACCCGTACTCATCTCGGTCTAGCTACACGCGACACCATTCTGATAGCGGTTAACTACAAATACACACTTTTCCTATCAATCAAATGGCGCCGTTGCCGGGGAAACGTGCGTAATTTTTTATTTTTACTATTTGTGTTGAATTCTTAGACGAGTCATATCATTATTAACACAAAACTGCAAATTGCATATTTAACGATTTGTGCGTGAATTTTTGCAAGGAGATCTGGAGTCACAGAATTAAGGAGAACAGGGGACAGAGACATTTTTAGAGATCCAGAGGAGCACAGAAGGCTATACAAAAATTTTCATCAAGTGATCCCTCTGCCACGCGGCGGAACCACGGCGAAAGTGCCCCTTCTGCGGCGGAATCGCGGCAAGTTGGAGGAATTAGGGCTTCAATCTTCTCTGGTATCTTTCTCAACTCCTTCTCTCTCTCCTCAAATCCAATAAAATCTATTTTCTGCAGGATTCTTTGCAAAATTGCGCCGCTCAAAAATCTTTTTGCAAAAGTTTTGTGATTGGTTTTGTTTTGCATATTTAATACGGACTTTAAGGGGTAAAGACCAAATCAAGATTAGGTGGGGATTTCATCACCCTTCCTAAGCCCCACAAATCACAAACCGAGCATATAGATCAACCCTTCATTAATTTAAAAAATATCTAGACCAGACTCTAAGGACTGTCGCGCTCAATAAGGACAGAAGAAGGTCGTGGGTAATCTATCGTTTATCCGCATTACTTTTGTAGTGCCTAGGCAAGTGTGACAAAGGCTAGTGGTTTTTAATTAGGCCCACGACGTGGTTCCTTCCCACTTACCTGGCACTTATCTGGCTACAAGGGTAGTACGGAGGCGGTAGAGGATTGATCCTGCGGCTTGTCCTTTAGAAGTCTAGGAGCGGTCTAGAGACTGGACCTAGGTGACCTTAGTTCTAGGGTTGCTTGTGCATCTTAGGGTGATTTGTTTTGAGTCCCACTTTTTCAAAACAAGATAATTTTAAAATCACACACACGCTGCCACTTGCACTAAACCCGCTTAGTGCATGCTCGGCTGGATACGGGATCCTAGTGCCCGTCTTGTCCGCGTTCCTGCTATCGACGCCGAAGTCGGTACTTCTTCATCTTCTTTTCCCCTACCACAAACCACATCGACCGTGATGGACGACACTCCATCTAATTATAACACCACGCTGCCACCGCCCGTAGGTGAGCAGAATCCACCGCGCATCTCTCTCCAAGAGAGATGCTATCCTATTCGTGGTCCTCTTCCTACTTGTCTATCTCTTCCACCACCTAACGGGGATAATTTTGAAATTAAACCCCACTACATCAATCTGCTGCCCAAATTTCACGGGCTTGAGTTGGAAGACGCGTACGTTTTCATCACCAAATTCGAAAACGTATGCGCAATGATGGGTACTTCACAATTGAATTTAAATGCTATGCGCTTACATCTTCTCCCATTCACACTGTGCGACTTGGCAGAAAAATGGCTTTACAATACTGCCGCACACTCCATCACTAATTGGGATGAATTTGTCATAGCATTTCTTAAGAAGTTTTACCCAAACCATAAGACTGCACATATTAGGAGCGAGATCAACCAGTTCACCCAGCTTCCCAATGAACCATTTTGGAAGTGCTTTGAACGTTTCAAGGATCTGCTTGTCCAATGCCCCCATCACGGAATACAAAGATGGGATTTATGTCGGATTATATATAAGGGCATTAATCCAGCGACAAAGCAGATGCTTGAAACAATGTGTCAATGCAATTTCATGTCTAAAGATGACGGTGAAGCTTGGAAATATCTGGAAGATCTCGCAGAAAGCACTTTGCAGTGGGAAAGCGTAAGACCACCTTCAACTAAGGGAGGTATTCACCAGCTCGACGTTTCCATCGCAGTAAAAGTCGAAATGGCAGCGATACAAAAGAAACTCGACGCTATTGAAAACAAGTTCTCATCTTTCTCCCTAAATCAGGTCACGCTTCCTAAGACCGTCTGTGGTTGCTGTTCGGATCCTTCACACTTAACGGAAGAATGTCCTATGAATGCATCGTTTCAAGCTAATGCTGCTTTTCAGCAGCGACCTAGAAACGACCCTTATTCTTCCACGTACAATCAAGGATGGAGGAATCATCCTAACTTTGCTTGGAACCAAAACCAACAAAGCAATTATCAAAAACCTCCTCCACAGCAACCACAACCACAGAATCAGCCCCCCTTTCAGTCACAGAATTTCCAAAATCCGGCCAACATTTCTACACCACAAGTGGCCGGTACTGACAACTCACTTGCACAAACTTTGGATATGTTCATGAAACAATCCATGCAAAATTCGGCTGAGATGAGGTCTTCTATTGACACCCTAACGAAAAACTCCGCCTCCCATGGTGAGAGTATTAAATCAATAGAAAACCAAATCGCACAGTTAAACGCCGCAATGAGTGCGAGAGAGAAAGGGAAACTCCCATCTCAACCCATACCTAATCCTGGCCACTCACAAAGTTATAATGTGAGTGCTGTTAGCATGTTGAGATCGGGAAAAGTGCTGAATAACCGAGTGGGTGAGCAGTGTGATGATAGTGACACCAATGATACCCCAGCTTCTTCTTCTTCCCCTAATTCGTCTAGTCTCCCACCTTCACCCGAGCTTATTCTCCGTTTTCCCCAAGGCTCGAACCCTTCGCCCATTTCACCAAATCTATCTAAGTCGATTCCCACTCCAGTTTTGGGATCGAATCTGTCCCCACAATCCTCTCCAACGTTGGACCCAAAACTTATTGATCAAGCACCTTATCCAAACAGGTTAAGGGGCAACAGATCAAGTCCACAAATGGAGAAGATTGTGGAAATTTTTAAGCAAGTTAACATAAACATTCCTCTCCTAGATGCTATTCAACAAGTTTCGTCATATGCAAAAATCTTAAAGGACTTGTGCACTAGGAAGAGAAAAGTTCAAGTACCTAAAAAAGTTTTCCTTGCGAGTAATGTGAGCACTGCTTTTACACAACAACTTCCCAAGAAACGAAAGGACCCCGGAAGTCCTACAATTTCAATTTCTATTGGGGGTAAAAATATTAATCGTGCTCTACTCGATCTAGGTGCTAGTGTTAACTTGCTTCCGTATTCGGTTTATGAGCAATTAGGAATCGGAGAGTTAAAACCTAAGCATTGCACTCTTCAGATGGCCGATCGATCTATCACCCAACCAAGGGGTGAGCTAGAGGATGTGTTAATCAAAGTCGGGGAATTCATATTCCCTGTGGACTTTATCGTTATAGATACACAACCTGTAGCAAACCCACGCAATCAAATCCCGGTGATACTCGGTCGACCCTTTTTGGCCACTTCCAACGCAGTAATCAATTGTAGAAACGGCTCTATGACCCTATCTTTTGGAAAGAAGTCAATTGAGCTTAACATTTATAAGTTGGGAAGTGAACCCTCCGAACCCTATGCTCATGTGTGTTCTGTCGAATTAATGGATGTCGACAGTAGCGAATTTGATCAATCTCATGATACTGACTCTTTTCATAAGTTGTTGCTTGATACGGACTCTTCCACCGAGTTGTCCGGGTCAACATCCAACACTGATGAGGAACTTTTTATAGAGTCTGACGATCACCCCATTTTTTCTGATGATATTATTCTTCGGGGTATCGATGAAAGCTTTGAGGAAATTATCGCTGATGAACTCACATTTTTAAAAGATACGGGTGTTGAGATAAATCAACTCCAAGATGAAGAAATTGGACCTCCACCCCCTCTTTTGGACAATCATGATAATGCGAGTAGTCCATCATTACTATCACTGTGTCGTCTCTCCAAATTGAGACGCAATCTTTTTCCATTACACCTCTTGTCACCTCCCCACTTCTTCACGTCAATAGGTGACATGTTCTTCCACCAACCTTGGTGCTTCATTGATAAATTTTTTGAATGGTTGGTGTTGACCTTCGGTCTTTGCAAAGCTTGGCATTGACCAATAACCTTGACCCCCTCGTATGATTTTAAAAGATTAAAAGTGTTTAACTCAGGTTTGGGGGTGTGGTATATTTTGGCTCTTGAAAGAAAATGATTTTTACAAAATTGTGAGACTAAAATAAGTTTGGGGGAGGATTTTCATTTTCATATATTCTTGCCCCCATTAATAATTTCCTCCCAAGTCTACAGGTTTTTGAGCTTAACGGATGACATCAGTGAGGACACTGCTGTAAACAGGTTTGGGGGAGGTTTGTGCTTATGTACACATCAATTTGCATCAAATTTTGCATAAGCACAACATTTTCAAAAATTTTAAAAAAAAAAAATTTATAACAAACGAGTAGAAAGTGAAAAATTACATCCAAAAGATAGGAATAGTTTAAGAAAACCAAGAAAATTAGAAGTTTTCTTAAACGAACTAGTAATAAGTAGTTATGAGCTGTTGTCCCAAGGGTTGGTAAGATGAAGGAAGTCACTAATCTGAGGATAAAAATAAATCTGAAAAATAGTTTCTATTCTGAAAGCCAAACATTTGAATGTTGATATCCTACTGTATGCACTTACACACGTCTTGAAACTCGGGATAGTAGAGGATACCTTGAAATGCTCTTGTCTAAAAGCCAAAGTATGAAGAAAAAAATGAAGAAAATATAAAAATTGTGAAAAGAAAAAAATGAACACTGGTTTTGTTATCGCCAAGGCAGCAATAAAAAAAAATATAGCGAGGGTGCCTCTTCACCTAGTGCCCTAAGGCCAACTGGTCTGGGAGTCACTGGTAAGCCTTAGGTGGTGCAAGACGAGGAAAATATTATCACCGAATCGGCAAGCACATGAGTAATCGGTCGGTTAGTACCTCAAGAAGTATTAACGGTCGCATGAAAATGTGTGAGCAAATCTTAATATTCATCAATATTAAAAAGTACTGAGGTAGATGGACAAGAGTATGATAGCTTGAATTGAATTCTCCGAGTGTAGGGATGTTCTTTACACACACGTGGGGTTATATGATCGATGTTTGGATGATAGGTAGGAATGAAGAATAAAGACGATGTTTTATTGAGGGATGATGTGAGTTCTAACATCTTTTCATGACTATTAAGATAGGGCTCATGACAACTGAAAAGCTAGCATAGTTGGAAACTCTTCTTTTCAAAGTATTTCTTTTATGGTTCTTGTCTTTATATGTAAATTTCACCATCTTTCTTTTGTTATAGGATTTTGTGCGTGTAATCCGCTGAAAACCCTCAGGAGACAACACTCCTCCTACTAGGGACACCTAGAGGTTTAACGGCTTGTTGCACGTGCTCAGTGCAATCGTGTTGCCTACGAAAGTGTGCTTAGTTTTCTCCTTTCGTTTTCTCCTCTTAAATAAACTAGTTTGCTCGGGACGATCAAAGATAAGTTTGGGGGTATTTGTTCAGTTGATAAAACTGCACATTTGTATTACATTTTTCCTACCATTTTTATATTAAAAAAGAACTTTATTTTAATATATTATACATATGAGGGTTTATGTGTTAAAACACCATTTTCCATGTGTTAATATATTTTAGTTATCATTTGGTAGGAAAATGTATGCAAATAAATCTATTGACTAAATCCTAGTAGAACTAAGCCTACTAAATATTATTTGAGATTATTGTGCAGAATTTTCCAAGTTGTTATGCAGAATTTATCAAACAAATCAAGTTGTTGAAGAAATCTTGCCAAATTAAGAAGCAAAACTTGGAGACCAAGTCTGGAAGCAACCGAGAAAAGATTTTTGAATTCTGAAGGTGCCTAGGATTGCCACATGTCATGAGATGAAAGCCTAAAAAAATTCAGTCGAGAGATCTCAACCATTAAGCGCGGATCCGCGGCCAAACCCACCCTTGGGCCGCGGATCCGCCGCACTTATAGGGAATTGGGAAGCAAGATTTTTTGGCATAAATATATGAAGAATTTTACCAAGTTTTCAACAATAAGATTCTGGCTTTACATTATAAAAGGGCACCGAGAGCCTCTTGGAAAAGACATCAAGCCGACGAGATCACGAAGTCCAAGACGGCTCACGCATCCAGGCTGATCATCAACGGTTCATCTACCTCCTTAGAAGAGATCGAGAAGCAACTAGTTGTAATCATTTTCTACGGATTAAAATGTAGTTTGAAGAAGTCGATTAATAAAGGTAGCTTTCTTCTTCTTATTCTATTTCTTCGTAGTTTAATTATGCATTTTCTCTCCATCTCTTTTTCCCCCAACATGCGCGAGTAATTCTCCGCTTGTTAGGGTTCGTAGGATTAGGGTAGGCTAATGGACGATGAAAATAACTAAACTCTTTTTAAGTCCTATAAAGTTTAGGAACTTTATCAAAAGAATCATTAACTTCCTAATCGGGCGTGCTAGCAATTCTTTGCTAGTTCCGACCGCGATTAAAGATTAGATTAATGATTGTTTTGGTAAAGGCTAGATATGAACGGAGTTCCGTGTCGAGATAAGGGTTAAGAGTGGGATTCCTTTTTCCTCCAGAAACCCTAATCTACACGCATCACCGTCGTTCTAGTTCTAAATCTATTAATGGATAAAAAGGGTAATTTTTAATTAATCGTTCATAACTACTAAATCCTAACGAACCCTACAAGCCCTCTTATTATATTAACTACATCTTTAAAATAATCTAGATCTATATTTTACCTTCTTGTTTAACGTAGATCTAGAAACCATTCTATAAAATTCTTTATCCCTCCTCTCTTTCTCAACACATCTAAAGTAAAAGTAAAAGGTTACACGTTTCCCAGAGGACGACCCGTACTCATCTCGGTCTAGCTACACGCGACACCGTTCTGATTGCGGTTAACTACAAACACACTCTTTCGAACCAATCAGAACTGCACAGTAATTCCTAGAAAACCCTGATGATTTTTTTGAGTATTTTTAATTCACTAAAAATCACAATTTCAGAAAATTTCCAGAGAAGGGTAAAAACTAGGGTTTCGGGGTTCGATCGGACTTTTAACTTCGTCTAGACTTTGCGTAAAGCTCTAGCTTGGCTCTGATACCACTGTAGGGTTCCTAGGCATTCTAACAAGGTTCTACAAGGCATCAATCATGCCCGATTCAAAAAAATTAGCCGTGCCGAACAAGCCTAACCAAGATCGTATACTAGAGATTATGCGAAAACTAGCAAGTTAAACATTTTAACTGCAAGTGAAAGGGATTACAACCTTTGTAGATCCGGTCCTTCACTTCTAAAGCTCCGTGCTGACGTCCCTTCGCTGCGATCATCGGGATCCCGGACACTAGCGATGGTTTCTTCGGAGAAATGAGCGGGCTAGGTCGTTGACTTCGAGGCCGAAGATGATCTACGTCGAGGAGACTCAAACTCAAGCTCCATCTTCACTAGGTCAAGAACTTTGTGAAGAGAACACTCTAAACTAAATGGCAAGTAGTAGAGGATGATGAAATAGGAAGCGGGTTTAATTTAGATTTGGATTTCTCACTCTAAATCTTCACTTGAAAATTTTCTAGAAAGCTTTCTTCTTCTTGAAGAAGAAGAAGAAGAAGAAGAAGAAAAGAATAAAAATGAATTATCTAAAAAGAATAAACGAGTGAAGTCTATCATAATGCAACCACGGGTGAGTTAACTTTTGTAGAGACTAAACCATAGTTTTAGTTAATGGTTTGGTTAAAAAAATCTTATGCAAAACAAAATGAGTGGACTTTGTCAAACATGCTTAAAGCTTCATGAAGCTTCAAGCCAAGACAAAGAAAGCCACCATTTTGTTTTACCAAAATAAATAAAAACCCAAAACCATTATCTTAAATATGGTGTAATTCATACACACACCCAAGTTTGCATGTATCATCAAATATGATACAAACTAGTGCACAAACATATATTACATATACAACTTGTGCATATCAAGTGAGAAAATCAATTTTAAGTGAACCAATACTAGTTAATGTAAATTAATATATCAAATATATAATTATACATTAAATCATTAAATCAACACTTGATTTAATGATCCGGTCATATCGCATATAACCGACTAATATCTAGTGCATCAATGTATCGAATCAACACTTGATTCGGTAACCAGGCTATATCTCATATAACCGTCCGATGATACAAATCGCGAGAATAGAATACAGTATCACATACTGGTATTATTCTCGGTCCCGCACATATCTCATATGCACTCCTATTTCGTTTCGCTTGAGCCAGGAAACCTCTGTGTAGGACTCTAAAGACTCGTCAATACGCCGGCAGTAGGTGGTAATCATATCAATCACCCACAAGCCGCAAGCGGTCTGCAAAACGTAACGGCCACCCGGGTATTGAGCGATCATAAGATCAATGAGCAAGCCTGCTCACACTCCTGCAAATCTATTCAGTAACACTTACCGCACAGTCCGGTCTGTTCGTCTGATATGTCGCATATCTCGCCTAGGGATGGTAAACGTCAGACCCCAGCAGCTTGATAAGTCATGCCGATGTAAGGTCCATAACAAGCATGAAACTACTGATAACACTTACCAGTAAATCAGTACAACCCTGGCCAGGGATTTCCAATTATGTCCAGTCGAGCATAGCGCAACATCATCCCCCAATACCGGGAGAGACGAATCCCCTCCTATCGCTCATTGCCTCCATGTGAATCGGGACTGTACCCAAAAACCACCTGTTTACATGACTCAGTAGAGCCGTGGTTGGGTGGAAATCAAAGCACAGTGGGAGACACACAAGACTCTATGACGATCTCGGGTCAACAGACTAAGCTGTACCAGTGTCACCAGAGAACTGCCATCTGACGTGAGCTATAATACCATCTGGGAGTTCTCGGCGAGTCCGTTCAGTGTACCAAGTCACCACTGAGCACCCGCATACCATCTCTGATGTCAAACACCAATGGATATGGGATCATCCATCGCCCATCACATGGGTCGAGAAGATATACGCTAGTCTACTCTGGAATATCGATGCCCCGTCTCGATATTCCCACGACTAGGAACATTGAAGGATGTACTCATGGACTATCCAGGCCCCACTAGTATGATCTGCATCATAGTCCTGCAAGTCGAGTACACATCCTAAGGGCTTTATCAACATGTAACAGAGAGACAGAAAGTATACATGTTAAGATAAAGAGCAACCAGATAGCGTACTATCATGTCGAGCAAGAAAGTCCTACCTATATATGTCCCAGCATCCACTACAATATACATCTCAGGTACAGTAATGGCCTCTAGGGCATACATATAACTAACAGGAACAATTAAAGGATGAACTTATGGACTACCCCGGCCCTACTATTATGATCTCCATCATAGTCCCGGTAGTCAAGTACACATCCTAAGGGCTTTATCAACATGTGAGAGAAAGACAGTATCACAATATAAGTCTACATGTTAACACAAAGAGTAACCAAATAGCATACTATCATGTCGAGCAAGAAATTCCTCTCTATATATGTCTAAAGATTTACTATAATATACAATCATGTATAATAATAGCCTTTAGAGCATACATACAACTATCAATTTTCTCCCTTTTTATTTTCTTTTTCATTTTTGTTTTCATTAGTGTAAAAAAAGGAGGAAGAGGGAGATGAGAGCTCTCATGAGAAAGAGAGTGAGAATGAAATAAAATCCTTAACCATTTCTAAAGAAATGGTTACTGATATATTTCCACCAAAACAATCCAAGCCTTTGGATTAAACTAACCATCCAAGTGTCCACAACCTCCTCTTGATTACTACAATATGGTAAGGATATGTTATGCCCAAGGAATAACATAAGATTAGGAAAATAAAAGGAAAAAGAATAAATAAAAACAATATATATATATATATATATATATAACATACTAAATACATATACCTGTAATTGTTATCCAAGGTATTTAAAAATCATAAAAGCGAGATTAATTAATAGTGACATAATACTAGTAAATACATACTACAAAAAATATGTATTAATATATTAAATCGACACCTGATTTAATATCCGTCTTTCTAAAAAGATCGGCTAGTATTACAACCGTTCGATTGCCGTCAGTGTATAAAATACACTAGTTTTAATCGAACCCAAGCGCGTACCAATGTACCGCAATTATAACATTTCGCCAAAACTGAAAACTTTCTGTGTGGGACTCTAAAGACTCGATAATACGATGGCAGTGAGTTTAACCACAAGCATGTAAGCGGCACTGGCTGTACGTAACGGCTACCCATGTATTGTCGAAAAGAAGATCGACAAGCAGCCTCGTCCAAAACCCTACTGAGTCTATCAGCGACATGTACTATACAGTTCGGTCTGAACGTCTGAGAGTATCACATATCCGGTATGTTGGATATGTATGCCGTAAAGGCCTGTATTGTATATGATGCTAGGGATATGTATGTATATAACAATCTTGCTCAGTTATATATAGTATATTATTTGAGTTTTATTTATCTTAATATGTGTATTTCTCTTGTTGTTTTATATTGCTTACACATATTGATAAAGACTCGATACAGTAGTATACTATTTTGGTTTAATTTTATCTTAACATGTGCATATGTTATACTCGATATCACATATGGCGGATACATGTTGATAAAGCCAGTAGGATTTTACTTGACTACCATCGTTATGATGGTAATCATACTTGTGGAAGCTGGGTAGTCCATAAGCACATCCTTAAAGGTCCCAAGTCGCAAGAATATCGAAACCGGGCATCGATATTCCAGAGTAGACTTGTGTATACGTTTCTAGAGCTCGACGAGGGGCCGTGGTTGACCCCACAGCCATTGGTGTGATCACTTAAGATTGTATACATGTGCTCACTGGGGGTGAGTACACTGGACGGACTCGCCGAGAACCTCTAGATGGTATTATACCTATCGTCAGATAGCGGTTCTCAGGTGACATGAGTACAGTTTAGTCTTTGGACCTGAGATCATCATTTGTCTCGTATGAGTTCCCACTATGCTTTGATCACAACCTTACCACGGCTCTACTGAGACGTGCAAACAGGTTTTTGTTGGGTACAGTCCCGAGGCATATGGAGGCAGTAAGTGATTGTCACGGATTCGTCTCTCCCGGTATTGGGAGTCGATATTGCACTGTGTCCGGTTGGCTAGAACCACAAGACCTTGGCGAAGGCAGTTGAGATTTACTGATTGTTAGATCAGTAGTTTCTCGAATTGGTCCTGAGCCAAATCGACACGACTAATCAGATCAGTAGGGGTCTGATGTTTACCACCCTCTAGACCCGATATGCGATGTTCTTATACGAAGAGACCGGATTATATGTAAATTATCATGGATTGGCTTAGTAGGGGTTTCGGATGAGCTTGCTCATCGGCCTTCTTTTCGACAGATACCCGGGTAGCCGTTACGTACAGCTAGTGCCGCCGACGTGCTTGTTATTAAATTCACTGCCAGCGTACTGTTGAGTCTTTAGAGTCCTACATATAGGGTTCCTGTAACAACCGAGTTCATTTATACCAATTCCAGTTCCCGTATTTATATATCTGTGGTATTTTTTGATTTATCGTATTTTGGGTGCGAATGGTATTATACATTTTACATTGCATTCGACCCGACCCGCTTGCTTGAAACTTATTTGATTCATATTTATGAATCACCCTGACTTGTTATGTAGACTTGTGCATTTTAAACTTTATCGCATACCGGCATTTTACCTGGCATGACATCTTTTACCATATAACATTTTAGGTCACACAAAATATTTTAAAAATACATTTCGTAGCCTGCAAGATACCCCTAACCCCTTGGTTGCATCCGCGCATCTTGTTCTCGTTCCGTTCAGTAAAACGGATGTGTTTGGATGGCTACGCGCACGTACGTGCATCCGTTCTTGGGGGTATGATTTTTCGTTACCTGAGCATTCATTTTGAATTTTGAAAGTCGCGTATATTTTTCATATTTTAAATTTGAATTTTTAGACCCGACCCGGGCGTATTTTGGAGTAAGTTCGTATTTGCCAAAATCTCAAAACGGACTAATATTATATTCTTTATATATTTATAAACTATTAATATATTTTTTTAACTAAATTATATTATTATATCCTACCATACTAATAACAGTTATAATTATATACATATTATATATTTTTTAAACTAAATAAATCCTAACTCACCATTCTCTCTCTCTCTCTTCTCGCCTGCTCTCTCTCTTTCTCTCTTTCACAATTCTCTCTTTCCCTCTCTCTCTTTCCTTATATATATAGTATAATATAATTTTTATATATTCTAATCTTAACACATATTTTTCTCACGTCTTCTCTTTCTCCCTCTGCTTCTTTCTTTTCCCGCCTCGTCCACGAGTGAACCCTTGCCCGAGCCGTGCGCGTCCCCGTCGCCACCACCGCCGACCTCACCCTCGCCTCCATCACCTCGTCGCCGACACCACCTCCACCGCCTTCTCTTTTTCCCTGACTGCAACCCATCCCCGCATCAACCCATCACCGCAAGACCCATCGTCGCCTGCAGTACTCGTCGCTGCCGCGCGTCGCCGTCGTCGGCACCTTCCTCTCTCCTTGTCTTCACCCCGATGGTGAGAACCATAAGATCCCCGCTAACCCTGCACCAAGCCTGATCACCAGAACCCATTTCCTATAGAACCCGACCCCGACGAGAACCCATCGTCGCTATCGCCTCCAGCGCCGGCATCCTCGTCCGTCTTACCTTCATCACCACCACCACCTCCATCACTCCCTCTTCCCAAAAACCCGAGATTTTCACTGCACAGAACCCACGCTTGAACCCCCGACCTTGACGCCGTTCCCTCACCTCCAGTGACCCCAGCTTCATCCCATCATCATCATCTCCCCCTCGCCTTCCTCTATGAATCCAGAGCACCACCACGACCAAGTCCCAGTCTCTTCTTCTTTTTCTTCTTTATTCTTCTTCTCTTGCTTTTCTTGATCTCGTATTTTTTCGGTGATCGCCGGAGCCATGCCACCGCCGACGATCCGGACGAACCATACCATCACCACAGTACCACTACAATACCAAAATCATACCATCACCATTTCCATGTCACGACCGTGTCGCAGCCAGATCGTCTCCAGATCGCGCCCAGACCATGCACCAGATCGTGTCCAGATCGCGACCAGACCACCACCAGATCGTGTCCAGATCGCTGATTAGTGTCAAAAACTGTATTTACCGCAATCAAGAAACGGCGTCGCTTCGCAGCTAGCCGGTGAGTGCGGGTCGATCCACAGAGACGGGTAAATTCCTTTTATGTGTTTTAACGAGTTGATTCCATTTGTCGTTTTGATTTGGTTTATAAAAATCTATAAAAACTAGATCTAATTAATCTAATTAAGAGTCTTGCTAGGGTTAGGCTTAGGGGAAGTTTTGGAGATTAATGTTTCCTTCACCGCTTTCAATGCCTTCTTTTTTAGATCTATTAGATGTTACGTTAATTATCAATAAAGTGGATACGAATCTTTTGGGAAGATGTTTCTTCCTCTAGATTTGTATCCTTCCTTTGTTGATAATTACCCTAACCCCCATGGAAAACGCGCGCAACCGGCCCTTTATACTACGGTTCACCGTTACCTCGAGGGGTAGGGTGCCGTAGGGAGCGGATGTGTGCGTATGCATGGAGTTCTAACTCTAAAGTGAAGATGGCATTGAAAGGGGTGAGAGATCTCATCTCTCAACCCTTTCGCTAAGGCTAACCCTAACAAGCGAGGAGACTACTCGCTCATTAGGGGATGATAAATTATACTAGAAAATAAAAGCAAGGAAATAAATTACCTACAGATTTGATGGCTCCCTCCAAGTAGAAGACAGAATAGATCTGAATGTCACTTCCAGAAATTCTGAATTTTATTTATTGAAAAGAGGCATAGGGTTTTACAATTTGAGATTAAAATTTATAAGAAAGCAGGAGATCTAGGGTTACAGACTCTCGGAAATATGAAATTACAGATTTGACCCCTGAGAATCCCAACACCAGAACCGTCGCAGCAACAGAAGAAAAATCCACCGACACGTGTATTAGACGGCCGCAGATCCGCGGCGCCAGCATGGGTTTGGCCGCGGTTCCGCGGCCAAAGAAAGGATTTGGGCTCTGAAAAGTTTGGGCTTGGTTCAGGGGTTCTTGGGCTTCTTGTTTCCATATGTAGTTTCTCTGTTGGGCTTCTTATTCTCCTCCAGATATTTCAGTGAATACTTGTAGCGATCTTTTAACCGTTCACATGACATTTTGGACCTTGTACTGTTCTTCGTCTAGGCTTGACTAGGATCCGTCCAATTGTTGGTCAAAACTCCCTTTTCTGTTGTTTTGTGTCTTTTTCACTGTATTTGCTCCAGAAACCTGTAACCTGTGATATGCAACAAACGTGCGTCAAGAGTACCTGTTTATTTATAAAACGGATAAGAATAGGGGAATGAAAAATGCAATATTATGGTTTAAACAAATACCCCCAAACTTACCTTTTGCTCGTCCTCGAGCAAACTTATTATTTATTCACTAACATCCTAACCACACTTTCGCAGGGAAACGCGATTGCACTGAGCATGTGCAACAAGCCGTTAAACCTCTAGGTGTCCCTAGTAGGAGGAGTGTTGTCTCCTGAGGGTTTTCAGCGGATACTACCCACAAAATCCTATCAATTCAGCCCATTAACTTTTGTTCTCCAATTAGGTCTTCTAATAAGGAATTATATTATCTTTTACTTGCAAATTATCCACCCATATTCTTCACGCTTCCTCATTATTTAACTTAAGATTATATATATTATGTAGACCTACTTAGCTTTCGGCATCTCTTAAGTCTTCCTTCTAGGGTTTCATCTCTACTTAGGAATTTTCTATCAACTCCATTAAAGATACAAATTCTATCTTTCATTCCTCTCTTTTATCTAAATTCCAATCACATGCCCCTACGTGTGTGTAAAGATCACCCCTACACTTGGAAATTCAATTCAAGCAATCATGCCCTTGTCCATTGTCCAAAGTACTTATTAATTGGTAAATTTAAATGAAATTTGCTTACACATCCTTCATGCGACCGTTAATATTTCTTGAGGTACCAACGACCGATTACAAAATGCGTTTGCACTTTAAAGCGTACTTCCTAGTCCTTGCAACACCCAAGGCTTTAGCAGTGACTCCCAAACCAGTTGGTCTAAGGCACTAGGTGATGAAGCACCCTCGCTAAATATTTTTCTATTTTAGCAGCCTTAAGTAATCACAAAAACCTGTGTCCATTTTTTTATATTCTTTATTCACACTTTTTCTTTTATTTTCTTCGTACTAAGGACTTTAGACAAGAGTATTTCAAGGTCTCTTCTACTATTCCAAGTTTCAAGGTGCGTGATTGTACAATTTTGTAGGGTATACATTTTCAGAATCTAGACTTAAGCTAGGAACTATCTTTCAAAGTTATACTTTAATTAGAACATCAATACTCTTCCCTTGTTTCGACTTAGCCCAAGAAGTGAACCCAAAATTTGCCTATTTCTAAATAAACTACAAGGCATATACTTTCTACCGTTAAACTTTAAGAAATGTTATTTTTAGGGTTTTTAATTCACTAAGTTTAAGATCTAGTTGTTCCTAACCAGTTAACCTATTAGTCAAACTCAAGTCAATTAGCCAAAATTGAATACAATTATTTTTTTAATTTTTGAATTTTTTCAAATTTTTATGGGTTTTCAAATAAGTATGCAAATGCAAAAATATGTACAAATGAATGCGAAGGAAGAAGACGTACCGAGCATACCCCCAAACTTGAACTTGACAGTGTCCTCACTGTCATGCTAAACCAAGAGGGTCAAAATACCGATACTCCCCTGTTTATTTATTTATAATAATTTTTTTTTTATGTTTTGAATTTTTTTTTATTTTTTATAGAAAAAGAAAACAAAAGGATATATACATATATACAACAAGATTCCCCCCAAAGTTAAGCTTGGCCTTACACAAGCCAAATGTTAGCACCAACCATTCAAAAATCTTATCATGGTAATGGTAGATTTGGTGCAAGAATGGGACGGAAAGAAAAGTGATGAAAAGCATGCGAGACCGTGTGGAAAGAAGAATGGTAGAATATGGTCACGGTGGGGGAGAAGAAAGATGGAAAGAAGAAAGAAGTGGAGTGCGATCTTGAGGGTGTAAATTGAGTGAATAAATTAGCGCAATTTGTGATGACCGATGTGTTAAAAGCGATTGCGCTAACCTACCAACTCGTCGTGCAATGGGGTCAAATCCCTCAAGATTCGCAAGAAAACATGGGTACGCCGAACTTGGTATAGGAGATGAAAACGTAACGGTCATTTGTTCGGTCGGAACAATAGGAAGGAGGGAGGGTGATATAACAGTCAAAGGTTCAGGAGGCTGAATTGGAAAATCCGACACATCAAATAAAAATGGTTCAACCTCGATATTATCCTCAAGACTCTCCTCAATATTTAATCCATCTATGCCATTATCATCAAAATCTAGACGCATATGAGATTCGAGGGAAACATTTAATAATTCAGGATGATGATTTGAACATAAAATTTCTATTAAATCGACAGGTTCATCATCCGAAATATTCCCAGCGTTTATATCCCCAATCAAGTGAAAATCAATTTCTTTAGACACTTCATCCACAGCATGGATATTTATCAATATAGGTTCTAGAGTGGAAGTGTAAAGATCGAAGGAATTAGGTGCGGTTTCACTCGAAAGGGGTTCCTCACAATTTGGCAAATCAAACACTACAAAATCGCACAACTCATTTTTATTTTCAACTGGTGAATCATTTGGAACAATCGATGGAAAACCGGAGTTGTGGGCTTCAATTGGGTAAGGGTAGGTTTGATTTGAAAATCCTCTCTCATTCTCACTCTGTCCAACTGCCGCCTTATACATTGAAAAATTCGGAGCTAGCGGGACACTAGCTACCGGTTCACTAGGTTGCATAAGGGCGGCCATGGATGCTTCTACATTCCTCATTATTTTATTTGTTGCAGCAATATATGCTTCCAACGACTCTTCCAAACTAGACTTAGGTGGTGAGGGGGTTTCAGTAAAAGATTCAAAATTAGTTGGGTATGTGAAACTCCCTAATGGCTGTGTCGAAACAGCGTCCAGTGAAGGTGGGAAGGTCGGGTATGACTGGTAGGAAGTGGGTGGTAAGACAGGAGTAGGGTCAACATATGGATAAGAAGGTGAATAATCGTGCGGATCCCTAAAACTAGATGAATGGAGAGGGGTGAAAGATCGACTGCGAGATTGAGCAATATGCTCAGCAATGGACATTGGCCTAGGAGTGACAGAAGGACTTGAAGAAGTGGTATCAACATATGTAGGTTGTAAAGGTTGACTCGGTTGACACGAAGTAGGTTGAAAAGTCAAACTATTTCTCCTAGACGCCTCTATTTGATCTTTCAACGAAATTTTTGGCAAGGAGGGATCGTTTTTAAATTGACCGAAACAATTGACGAACGACGCAAAGTTAGGTTCGGGATACCAAAATTCGGCAAGAGATTTATGATGTGGGGTACCCATGATAGAAGAGTGCAAGGATTTCTTAGCGACAAAATTTTTTGCAAGTTTTTAAAAGATTTTTCTTTATTTTTTTTTTATTGGAGAGTTTTGCAATAAGGTTTTAGAAAATGGACTCGTGACACAACTGAATCAACCACACATGCATAATCAGGCCTAGATCTAGGGTCGCCTAGGTCTACTAGACAGCTCCTAACTAGGGCTAGAAATAGACCTCAAACCGCCTCTTCACGGACAAATACGGCCAGGTAAGTGGGAAGGAACCACCACTACAGTGGGCCTAATTAATAACCACTAGCCTAGACACCGCAATGTCGGTTAGGATAAACGACCGATGCCTACCCTAGTCATTTTCCTATTGAGCTCGCTGTCCTTAGGTCTGAGTCTAATCTTTTTTAATTAATTGTGGTTGATGCAAAATGCTTTAGGTGTTTTCTGGGGTCCTGGGAAGGGTGATGAAATCCCCACCCAATCTGAGTTTGGTCAATTAGCCCCTTAAGTCCAATTAAATTATGCAAAACAAAAATTCACTTGCATTCAATTTTAGCGCGGCGCAAAGAAACCTGCAGAAAATCTGTTATAGAGAAGGGGGAGAAAGACTCTTTACGCAAAGAATTCCTGCAGAAAACTTTTTACAGAGAGATATATTGTAGGTTGCAGAGGGGAAGAAAAGAGAAATCAAACCAGCAAAATTGATGCGCTGACGTGTCAGGAAGAGCGCGGATCCGCGGCGGGAGGCCCCTACTGCGGCGGAAACGCGGTCGTCTGGTGGGATCGCGCTCTGGAAAAATTTGTGCTGCTCTGTACTGATAGTTCCTCTCTGTTCTTATGTACCAATTTTTGTTTTGCCCTCTGTAAATTTCCAGATCCTCAATTCTTCGCTGTTCCTGCAAGATTCAAAAGATACACCCTTCAAACAGATCAAAGTTGATAATTTTTTTTATTTTTGTTTATATTTTCAAGATTTTTATAATTTTTTTAAATTTATATCAACCCGAAAATTCACAAAAAAGAAATATTACGCCGTCCCCGGCAACGGCGCCATTTGATTGTTGTCAAAAATATGAGTTTACCGCAATCAAGAAACGGCGTCGCTTTGCAGCTAGCCGGTGAGTACGGGTCGATCCACAGAGACGGGTAAATTCCTTTTATGTGTTTTAACGAGTTGATTCTATTTGTCGATTTGATTGGTTTATAAAAATCTATAAAAACTAGATCTAATTAATCTAATTAAAAGTCTTGCTAGGGTTAGGCTTAGGGGAAGTTTTGGAGATTAATGTTTCCTTCACCGCTTTCAATGCCTTCTTTTTTAGATCTATTAGATGTTACGTTAATTATCAATAAAGTGGATACGAATCTTTTGGGAAGATGTTTCTTCCTCTAGATTTGTATCCTTCCTTTGTTGATAATTATCCTAACCCTCATGGAAAACGCGCGCAACCGGCCCTTTATACTACGGTTCACCGTTACCTCGAGGGGTAGGGTGCCGTAGGGAGCGGATGTGTGCGTATGCATGGAGTTCTAACTCTAAAGTGAAGATGGCATTGAAAGGGGTGAGAGATCTCATCTCTCAACCCTTTCGCTAAGGCTAACCCTAACAAGCGAGGAGACTACTCGCTCATTAGGGGATGATAAATTATACTAGAAAATAAAAGCAAGGAAATAAATTACCTACAGATTTTATGGCTCCCTCCAAGTAGAAGACAGAATAGATCTGAATTTCACTTCCAGAAATTCTGAATTTTATTTATTGAAAAGAGGCATAGGGTTTTACAATTTGAGATTACAATTTATAAGAAACCAGGAGATCTAGGGTTACAGACTCTCGGAAATATGAAATTACAGATTTGACTCCTGAGAATCCCAACACCAGAACCGTTGCGGCAACAGAAGAAAAATCCACCGACACGTGTATTAGACGGCCGCGGATCCGCGGCGCCAGCATGGGTTTGGCCGCGGTTCCGCGGCCAAAGAAAGGATTTGGGCTCTGAAAAGTTTGGTCTTGGTTCAGGGGTTCTTGGGCTTCTTGTTTCCATATGTAGTTTCTCTGTTGGGCTTCTTATTCTCCTCCAGATATTTCAGTGAATACTTGTAGCGATCTTTTAACCGTTCACATGACATTTTGGACCTTGTACTGTTCTTCGTCTAGGCTTGACTAGGATCCGTCCAATTGTTGGTCAAAAGTCCCTTTTCTGTTGTTTTGTGTCTTTTTCATTGTATTTGCTCCAGAAACCTGTAACCTGTAATATGCAACAAACGTGCGTCAAAAGTACCTGTTTATTTATAAAACGGATAAGAATAGGGGAATGAAAAATGCAATATTATGGTCTGAACAAATACCCCCAAACTTACCTTTTGCTCGTCCTCGAGCAAATTTATTATTTATTCACTAAAATCCTAACCGCACTTTCGCAGGGAAACGCGATTGCACTGAGCACGTGCAACAAGCCGTTAAACCTCTAGGTGTCCCTAGTAGGAGGAGTGTTGTCTCCTGAGGGTTTTCAGCGGATACTACCCACAAAATCCTATCAATTCAGCCCATTAAATTTTGTTCTCCAATTAGGTCTTCTAATAAGGAATTCTATTATCTTTTACTTGCAAATTATCCACCCATATTCTTCACGCTTCCTCATTATTTAACTTAAGATTATATATGTTATGTAGACCTACTTAACTTTCGGCATCTCTTAAGTCTTCCTTCTAGGGTTTCATATCTACTTAGGAATTTTCTATCAACTCCATTAAAGATACAAATTCTATCTTTCATTCCTCTCTTTTATCTAAATTCCAATCACATGCCCCTACGTGTGTGTAAAGATCACCCCTACACTTGGAAATTCAATTCAAGCAATCATGCCCTTGTCCATTGTCCAAAGTACTTATTAATTGGTGAATTTAAATGAAATTTGCTTACACATCCTTCATGCGACCGTTAATACTTCTTGAGGTACCAACGACCGATTACAAAATGCGTTTGCACTTTAAAGCGTACTTCCTAGTCCTTGCAACACCCAAGGCTTTAGCAGTGACTCCCAAACCAGTTGATCTAAGGCACTAGGTGATGAAGCACCCTCGCTAAATATTTTTCTATTTTAGCAGCCTTAAGTAATCACAAAAACCAGTGTCCATTTTTTTTTATTCTTTATTCACACTTTTTCTTTTATTTTCTTCGTACTAAGGACTTTAGACAAGAGTATTTCAAGGTCTCTTCTACTATTCCAAGTTTCAAGGTGCGTGATTGTGCAATTTTGTAGGGTATACATTTTCAGAATCTAGACTAAAGCTAGGAACTATCTTTCAAACTTATACTTTAATTAGAACATCAATACTCTTCCCTTGTTTCGACTTAGCCCAAGAAGTGAACCCAAAATTTGCCTATTTCTAAATAAACTACAAGGCATATACTTTCTACCGTTAAACTTTAAGAAATGTTATTTTTAGGGTTTTTAATTCACTAAGTCTAAGATCTAGTTGTTCCTAACCAGTTAACCTATTAGTCAAACTCAAGTCAATTAGCCAAAATTGAATACAATTATTTTTTTAATTTTTGAAATTTTTCAAATTTTTATGGGTTTTTAAATAAGTATGCAAATGCAAAAATATGTACAAATGAATGCGAAGGAAGAAGACGTACCGAGCATACCCCCAAACTTGAACTTGACAGTGTCCTCACTGTCATGCTAAACCAAGAGGGTCAAAATACCGATACTCCCCTGTTTATTTATTTATAAATTTTTTTTTTTATGTTTTGAATTTTTTTTTATAGAAAAAGAAAACAAAAGGATATATACATATATACAACAAGATTCCCCCAAAAGTTAAGCTTGGCCTTACACAAGCCAAATGTTAGCACCAACCATTCAAAAATCTTATCATGGTAATGGTAGAGTTGGTGCAAGAATGGGATGGAAAGAAAAGAGATGAAAAGCACGCGAGACCGTGTGGAAAGAAGAATGGTAGAATCTGGTCTCGGTGGGGGAGAAGAAAGACGGAAAGAAGAAAGAAGTGGAGTGCGATCTTGAGGGTGTAAATTGAGTGAATAAATTAGCGCAATGTGTGATGACCGATGTGTTAAAAGCGATTGCGCTAACCTACCAACTCGTCGTGCAATGGGGTCAAATCTCTCAAGATTCGCAAGAAAACATGGGTACGCCGAACTTGGTATAGGAGATGAAAGCGTAACGGTCATTTGTTCGGTCGGAACAATAGGAAGGAGGGAGGGTGATATAACAGTCAAAGGTTCAGGAGGCTGAATTGGAAAATTCGACACATCAATTAAAAATGGTTCAACCTCGATATTATCCTCAAGACTCTCCTCAATATTTAATCCATCTATGCCATTATCATCAAAATATAGACGCATATGAGATTCGGGGGAAACATTTAATAACTCAGGATGATGATTTGAACATAAAATTTCTATTAAATCGACAGGTTCATCATCCGAAATATTCCCGGCGTCTATATCCTCAATCAAGTGAAAATCAATTTCTTTAGACACTTCATCCATAGCATGGATATTTATCAATGTAGGTTCTAGAGTGGAGGTGTAAAGATCGAAAGGATTAGGTGCGGTTTCACTCGAAAGGGGTTCCTCACAATTTGGCAAATCAAACACTACAAAATCGCACAACTCATTTTTATTTTCAACTGGTGAATCATTTGGAACAATCGATGGAAAACCGGAGTTGTGGGCTTCAATTGGGTAAGGGTAGGTTTGATTTGAAAATCCTCTCTCATTCTCACTCTGTCCAATTGCCGCCTTATACATTGAAAAATTCGGAGCTAGCGGGACACTAGCTACCGGTTCACTAGGCTGCATAAGGGCGGCCATGGATGCTTCAACATTCCTCATCATTTTATTTGTTGCAGCAATATATGCTTCCAACGACTCTTTCAAACTAGACTTAGGTGGTGAGGGGGTTTCAGTAAAAGATTCAAAATTAGTTGGGTATGTGAAACTCCCTAATAGCTGTGTCGAAACAGCGTCTAGTGAAGGTGGAAAGGTCGGGTATGACTGGTAGGAAGTGGGTGGTAAGACAGGAGTAGGGTCAACATATGGATAAGAAGGTGAATAATCGTGCGGATCCCTAAAACTAGATGAGTGGAGAGGGGTGAAAGATCGACTGCGAGATTGAGCAATATGCTCAGCAATGGACATCGGCCTAGGAGTGACAGAAGGACTTGAAGAAGTGGTATCAACATATGTAGGTTGTAAAGGTTGACTCGGTTGACACGAAGTGGGTTGAAAAGTCAAACTATTTCTCCTAGATGCCTCTATTTGATCTTTCAACGAAATTTTTGGCAAGGAGGGATCGTTTTTAAATTGACCAAAACAATTGACGAACGACGCAAAGTTA
Organism: Agapanthus africanus; assembly: GCA_030015575.1. NCBI lineage: Eukaryota > Viridiplantae > Streptophyta > Magnoliopsida > Asparagales > Amaryllidaceae > Agapanthus > Agapanthus africanus. Next base: position 87,869,896 of record CM057343.1, read on the forward strand.
GGTTCGGGATACCAAAATTCGGCAAGAGATTTATGATGTGGGGTACCCATGATAGAAGAGTGCAAGGATTTCTTAGCGACAAAATTTTTGCAAGTTTTTAAAAGATTTTTCTTTATTTATTTTTTTTTATTGGAGAGTTTTGCAATAAGGTTTTAGAAAATGGACTCGTGACACAACTGAATGAACCACACATGCACAATCAGGCCTAGATCTAGGGTCGCCTAGGTCTACTAGACAGCTCCTAACTAGGGCTAGAAATAGACCTCAAACCGCCTCTTCACAGACAAATACGGCCAGGTAAGTGGGAAGGAACCACCACTACAGTGGGCCTAATTAATAACCACTAGCCTAGACACCGCAATGTCGGTTAGGATAAACGGCTGCTGCCTACCCTAGTCCTTTTCCTATTGAGCTCGCTGTCCTTAGGTCTGAGTCTAATCTTTTTTAATTAGTTGTGGTCGATGCAAAATGCTTTAGGTGTTTTCTGGGGTCCTGGGAAGGGTGATGAAATCCCCACCCAATCTGAGTTTGGTCAATTAGCCCCTTAAGTCCAATTAAATTATGCAAAACAAAAATTCACTTGCATTCAATTTTAGCGCGGCGCAAAGAAACCTGCAGAAAATCTGTTATAGAGAAGGGGGAGAAAGACTCTTTACGCAAAGAATTCCTGCAGAAAACTTTTTACAGAGAGATATATTGTAGGTTGCAGAGGGGAAGAAAAGAGAAATCAAACCAGCAAAATTGATGCGCTGACGTGTCAGGAAGAGCGCGGATCCGCGGCGGGAGGCCCCTAATGCGGCGGAAACGCGGTCGTCTGGTGGGATCGCGCTCTGGAAAAATTTGTGCAGCTCTGTACTGATAGTTCCTCTCTGTTCTTATGTACCAATTTTTGTTTTGCCCTCTGTAAATTTCCAGATCCTCAATTCTTCGTTGTTCCTGCAAGATTCAAAAGATACACCTTTCAAACAGATCAAAGTTGATAATTTTTTTTATTTTTTTTATATTTTCCAGATTTTTAATTTTTTTAAATTTATATCAACCCGAAAATTCACAAAAAAGAAATATTACGTCGTCCCCGGCAACGGCGCCATTTGATTGTTGTCAAAAATATGAGTTTACCGCAATCAAGAAACGGCGTCGCTTTGCAGCTAGCCGGTGAGTACGGGTCGATCCACAGAGACGGGTAAATTCCTTTTATGTGTTTTAACGAGTTGATTCTATTTGTCGTTTTGATTGGTTTATAAAAATCTATAAAAACTAGATCTAATTAATCTAATTAAAAGTCTTGCTAAGGTTAGGCTTAGGGAAAGTTTTGGAGATTAATGTTTCCTTCACCGCTTTCAATGCCTTCTTTTTTAGATCTATTAGATGTTACGTTAATTATCAATAAAGTGGATACGAATCTTTTGGGAAGATGTTTCTTCCTCTAGATTTGTATCCTTCCTTTGTTGATAATTACCCTAACCCCAATGGAAAACGCGCGCAACCGGCCCTTTATACTACGGTTCACCGTTACCTCGAGGGGTAGGGTGCCGTAGGGAGCGGATGTATGCGTATGCATGGAGTTCTAACTCTAAAGTGAAGATGGCATTGAAAGGGGTGAGAGATCTCATCTCTCAACCCTTTCGCTAAGGCTAACCCTAACAAGCGAGGAGACTACTCGCTCATTAGGGGATGATAAATTATACTAGAAAATAAAAGCAAGGAAATAAATTACCTACAGATTTGATGGCTCCCTCCAAGTAGAAGACAGAATAGATCTGAATTTCACTTCCAGAAATTCTGAATTTTATTTATTGAAAAGAGGCATAGGGTTTTACAATTTGAGATTACAATTTATAAGAAAGCAGGAGATCTAGGGTTACAGACTCTCGGAAATATGAAATTACAGATTTGACCCCTGAGAATCCTAACACCAGAACCGTCGCGGCAACAGAAGAAAAATCCACCAACACGTGTATTAGACGGCCGCGGATCCGCGGCGCCAGCATGGGTTTGGCCGCGGTTCCGCGGCCAAAGAAAGGATTTGGGCTCTGAAAAGTTTGGGCTTGGTTCAGGGGTTCTTGGGCTTCTTGTTTCCATATGTAGTTTCTCTGTTGGGCTTCTTATTCTCCTCCAGATATTTCAGTGAATACTTGTAGCGATCTTTTAACCGTTCACATGACATTTTGGACCTTGTACTGTCCTTCGACTAGACTTGTTTAGGATCCGTCTACTTGTTTGTCAAAAGTCACTTTTCTGTATCAGCTTTCGTCTTTTTCACTGTATCTGCATCCAAAACCTGTAACCTGTAATATGCAACAAACGTGCGTCAAGAGTACCTGTTTATTTATAAAATGGATAAGAATAGGGGAATGAAAAATGCAATATTATGGTCTAAACAATCACGCCCAGACCATGCACCAGATCGCGACTAGACCCAGTACCGTGTCGTGCCGTTTCACACACCGTATCGTGTCATGTCGCACCAGGCTGCCTGCATATCGACCTTTGTTCTGAGGCAAGTTTACCTTGCTACATGCTACATTACATTTTGTGCATCTATTTTAATAAGTATAATTATTGAATCGATAACCGTACATCTATATAGTTTATTCTGTATCTACTTGCATATCATATTACATGTTCCAGTTTGTTGTTCTTTTAGTACACATGCTTGTTTGTATACCCATGCTTATGCTAGTTGATTGTGAGCACCCACATGATATCTTGTACGCCCTGACATGACTTGTTGCACCCATTACTTGACACAACATGGTACCGTGCGACTCTTGACATGACATGACACCTATACATTACTTGACTTGACCTGATGTACCATAGTGTTACATGTTACCTGATCTTGTGTCTAATGCCAACAAACCTGACCTGTTGTCCTTACGGACCGTTCCTGTTGTCTATTTAGACAAACCTGTACCTTCCCGATCCTGTGTTGGCATTAGCTTTAGATCACTTAATACCTGACTTGAACACTTTTGGCTTGGGGATATGGGGAAATCAATGATGAAACCTGACTTGTAACTCGACAGTTCTATACCTGTTCTGATCAGTCTTACGGGCTAGGCCATCCCCGGGGTGATGATGCTGACATCACTCATCTTTACATCCTACCCTTTTACTGCCTAGCGGGACGTCTCGAATTCAGTCCGAGAATCTTGACCGTGGTCCCGGGCACGCACGGGATACTATTGAGTTACATCGATGATTCATCAAATTGATTTCAAAGACTTGAGAGTAGTTAACCCAATAGACTAGTTTAGATTACTCACCGTACACTACCCTTCACTGCCCTGATTTATATTGCTGTTACACCTGCTTTACCTTTATGATCATACTTGCATGTCTTGCTACCCTATTTATATAGTATTGCTTGATGTTATGACGCGCTGACGTCTGGGTTTTGCATGGCCCAGATCCTCTACCTTTGTTGCAGACTGATCAGGAGTATTGCCGCTGTTAGACCGAGCGCTGAAGATCCTGTTTGTATGCAGTTTTACTTTCCAGGTGTTTTATTTTTTATATCTTTTGCTTCCGCATATTATCATTTCTTGTCTCATTCATTCTGGCTTATGAACATGTACTAGATAGTTTAGTTTACTTTCCTATTCTTGATATCTCTACAGCCGTAATGTGACTGTGGAAGGATTTTTCCTATCCACAGGTAGCATGGTTGGCTATGTCACGTGCCCATCTTAGCGTACTCTAGGAAGCGGGGCGTGACAGTTTCTCTGATTCAAGCGAAATGATATGGTGGCCATATATTTTTGCGTGCAGGGTTCCGATCGAATGATAATACTAGCCGGCGTAGGATTACGCCGGATTATTAAATCAGGTATTGATTTAATAATTTACATATACATATTTCGATATGTATATTCTAGTGTTATCCAGGTTTTCGATCAGACTGTTGATGATACTAGCGGGCTCAGGATCAAGCCGGTTTGTTAAATCAGATATTGCTTTAATGCTAGTTTTATATTAGTAGTATTATTCTATGAGGTAGCTTGAGTTAGTGTCTCCTCGACATAGATCATCTTCGGCCTCGAAGACTTCAAGCAAGCTCGTTCATTTCACCTTATGGAGCCTCACTAGGTCCGGTAGATCAATACTTGGAGCGAAGGGACTACTACACGGAGCTATTGAAGTGAAGGACCGGTCTACAAAGGTTGTATTTCTTGTACACTTAGATGTAAAGATATTTACATACTTGTTCGTCTAATTCTCTAGTTACGATTCTACCGTTAGGGTTCTTTAGCATGCCAAAAACCAACCATGTGTTCATCCTACCTCTAAAAATGAGAGTATGATATGAAGCATGGTTTTGTAAAAACCATTTTCCAAATAAAATAAAGCAACCATACTTGATTAGTTTGCACAAATGAATTTTCAATTCATTTGTCAACACCATTCAAGTATGGTTCTCACCATTCTCTCTTCACTACCTATATACCTCATTTTCCATTTAAATTAATAAATGGATAAACCAAAATGAGGTGTCCACCTTCTAGAATATTTTCCGTATAAATACGGAATACACTCAACTGTATATACATACCCGTATTCGTATTAAAATACGAATACCCAAAAAGATAGAATAACACAAAGAACATAATACTAGAATATACATATCGAAATATATATACGTAAATTATTAAATCAATACCTGATTTAATAATCCGGCTCAATTCTAAGCAGGCCAGTATTATCAATCATTCGATCAAAAGTCCGGGTAACTAGTACAATCATTCGATCGGAATTCCGCATGTATCAAAATACGGCTACTATATCATTTCGCCTGGACTAGGGAAACTCTCTGTGTGGGACTCTAAAGACTCGACAGTATGCTAGCAGTGAGTTACTGGATAAATCGATAACCATAAACATGTCAGCAGCACTAGCTGTACGTAACGGCTATCCAGGTACCAGTTGAAAAGAAAGGCCGACGAGCAAACTCATCCGGATCCCTACTGAGCCTATCTGTGACAATTTTCATACAGTCCGGTGTATTCGTCTAAGAGTATCGCATATTGGGTCTAGGGGGTGGATAAAGTCAGACCCCAAATAACGCGATATTTCGTGTCGGTGTGAAGCCCATCACCCACTGAGAAATTACTGATCCAAATCAGTAATTCTCATCCATCTTGGCCAAGGATTTCTGTTGACGGCCACCCATACATAGCTTGAAATCAACCCCCAATACCGGGAAAGGTAAATCCCCGACGATCCGCTCACTGCTTCCATGTGGCTCGGGGTTGTACCCAACTAAAATCTGTTTGCACGAATCATTTGAGCCGTGGTAGGGTAGTAATCAAAGTACAGTAGAAACTCACACGAGACAAATGACGATCTCAGGTCGAAGGACTAACCTGTACTCATGTCACCTAAGAACTGTTATCTGACAATAGGTATAATACAATCTAGCATGTTCCCAGTGAGTCCGTCCAGTGTACTCACCCCAGTGAGCACCTATATACGATCTTAGGTGCGAAAGACCAATGGTTGTGGGACCAACCATCGCCCATCGTCGGGGACTAGAAACGTATACACCAGTCTACTCCGGAATATCGATACCCAGTCTCGATAATCCCACGACTAGGGACATTTAAGGATGTGCTTATGGACTACCCAGCCCCCACATGTATGATCGCCATCATAATGCTGGTAGTCAAGCATGAATCATATAGGCTCTATCAACATGCAACAAACTTTTACAATACTGACATTGCCTCGAGCTTGTCCGGATTTTGCTTTTCAAAATAGGCTGGACAACCCCATATCTTAACTCGTTTAAGAGATGGTCTCTTCCTATTCCATATCTCATATAGAGTGGTAGGCACTGATTTGGATGGAACTTTATTCAATAGGTATGCAGCTTCTCAAGCGCATAACCTCAAAAGGAAACAGGTAACTCAGCGTTACTCATCATAGAGCGCACCATATCTAATACGGTGCGATTCCTCCTCTCCGACACACTGTTGTGCTGTGGTGTATATGGAGGAGTAAGCTGAGAGAGAATCCCATTCTCTTTTAAATAATCCAGAAACTCCGTGCTTAAGTATTCTCCTCCACGATCAGATCGAAGGATTTTAATATTTTTACCCGTTTGGTTCTACACTTCATACTTATATTCCTTAAATATCTCAAAAAGCTTCAGACTTGTGTTTCAACAGGAACACATGTCCGAATCTTGAGAGATCATCGATGAATGTAATAAAGTACAAAGAACCAACCCTGGCATGTATAGACATAGGGCCGCATACATCACTATGTATCATTCCCAAGAGTTCAGTGCTCTTTCTCTGTGTCGAGTAAACGGAGTTTTGGTCATTTTACCTTTGAGACATGACTGGCAAGTTTCATATGATGTAAATTCAAACCGATTCAAATATCTATCTTTATGCAACTTAGGTAGTCGTGTCGCATTGATATGACCTAGTCTACAATGCCACAAGAAGGATTCGTTCCATTCTGAACTTTTCCTCTTGTGTGTGTTCTGTACGTTGAGAACTGTAGTTTGATTTAGAACGTATATGCCATTATATAACGTGCCTGATCTAATCAATTTTTGATTTAGGAAAATACTCATAACATTATCCTGTAATACAAGATTATATCCTTCTTTACAAAATAAAGAAAATGATATAATATTGCATATCAGGTTCGGTATATAATAACATTCGTTCAGAATCAATGTATTACCACTTGGTAATACAAGGTGATATTCGCCAACTGATTTGGTTGCAACAATTGCACCATTTCAAACTCTTATATCTTTATCACCCATTCCTAGTTCTTTACCTTTCCTTAGCCCATGTAACAGATTACATATGTGAGATCATGATCCGGTATCTAATACCCAGGACATAGAGAACAATGAGAAACGGTTCTCAATAACGAACACACCCGAAGAAGATGCATCAACATGCTTGTTCTTCATTTGGGTTGCATGGGAATTCGAATATTCTCCTATTTTCTGCTCAGACTTATAACTATTATAAGATAGAACGGAACCAACGTTCCCTATCTCGGTATAACAAGCTGGTTTGGTCAATACATCCATATTATTATCTTGATTAAAGCGTGATATGGTCGCTACCTGGATAGAGAGAGAAGAAAACACTTAGCGTATGCTCTTGCAAGATTAGATTGGTTATTATTTTATCTAATCAGGATGGCTCCCACTGTTTTTATCAAATCTTCCTTCAAACCCTAAAAGGTAAGACTAACCGGGATTAATTACACCCTACAAGTTCGCCTATCTTTCACCCAGGCCAGTGTCGGTATTTTGAGGGAGCTTCCTCGTGCTTTTGCATGGACCTAATTAAAATAAACCTCGTTTTCCCATAGGCATACCCCGCTAACACCTTTCTAGTCACCTACTTGATCGGCTAATTGTAAAGTGTAAAACTCTCTCAGGAGTAACTCTTACTCGCAGTGGGTATTGGGATCCAACTATCTCATAGAAGGTATGCGATATCATTGCAAATTTCAACACTTGAAATTCCCGATAAAGTTTTTCCCCTAGCGTCCTATGACCTTGACGCAGGCCACCAAACTGTTGGATATATGTATGCCCTAGAGGCCATTATATGATAGTGGATGTATCAGTATGTGTATTTATATTTTCAGAGGACATTCTTGCTCGACATAATAGTATGCTATCTGGTTAACTTTATCTTTACAAGTTCATTTGATCATGCATCTTACTTATTTGGTACATGTTGATAAAGCCCATAGGATATTTGCTTGACTACTGCGACTATGATGCGGATAATATAAGTGGGACACATGTAGTTTATAAGCATATCCTTAAACAGTTCCTAGTCGTGGGTGTATCGAGACGGGGCATCGATATTCCAGAGCAGACTAGCGTATACCATTCTTGTCCCATATGATGGGCGATGGATGATCCCATATCCATCTGGTGTGGTGACACCAAAGATTGTATACGGGTGTTCAGTGGAGACTGGGTACACTGAATAGACTCGCCGAGAACTCCTATGTGGTATTATATCTATCGTCGGATAGCATTTCTCAGGTGACACTAGTATAGGTTAGTCTGTAGACCCGAGATCGTCATAGAGTCTTGTGTGTCCTCCTACTGTACTTTGATCTCCTCCCTATCACGGCTCTACTGAGTCGTGCAAATAGGTGGATTTTGGGTACAGTCCCGAGGCACATGGAGGCAATGAGCGATAAGAGGGGTTTCATCTCTCCCAGTATTGGGGGTTGATGTTGCGCTATGCTCGATTGGCTATAACAGGAAGTCCCTGGCCAGGGCTGCTGAGATTTACTGATAAGTATTATCAGTAGTTTCTCGATCTGTTATGAGCCATATATCGATATGACTTATTGAGTTATTGGGGTCGACAATACCATCCCTAAACTCGATATGCAGCATATCTGACAAAGAGACCGGATTGTACGGTAAGTGTTGCCAGTTGGCTCGACAGGAGTTTTAACATGTTCGCTTGTTTTTCTTCTGATCGCTCAATACCCGAGTGGCCGTTATGTTTAGCTGACCGCTTGCGGCTTGTGGGTGTTTGATATGATCATCACCCACTGTCGTAGAATTGACGAGTCTTAGAGTCCCACAGAGGAGTTTTCTAGCTCAGGCGCAACGATGTGGTGTGCATATGAGATATGCGCGGGAGCTCGATTAGATGCGTGTATATGATACCGTATATTAATCGGGCGTTTACTATTGGTCGGGTCGTATGTGATATGACTGGTTTGTTAAATCAAGTGTTGATTTAATATTTACTTTTTATCTCACTTTTATTAAACCTTTTCTTTTAGTGTATGCATGCATGTATGCATATATTTATGTTCATGCACATGATGATGTGAATGCACATCTATATATATATATATATATATATAATTGTGTCATAGTTGTTGATACACATAAGATGGCAATGCAAGACTCACATGGTAAATATATATATATATATATATATATATATATATATATATATATATATATATATATATATATAGACACACACACACACACATTTGTTTTTGATTTAAAGAAAAAGGAAAAGGAAATTGTTTCGTGGTTAATTATTGTTTCCACACTCTTCCTTTTTTAACCATGACCTTAACCCTTTGTTTCTTTTCCTTTGTTGCTTTAAACTCTAAAATAAATATCTAGATATTTAGTTACCATGGTTAGATAAGAGTGTGACTTTCATTTATATTTTCTATTCTCCTTTTATCTGGGGTTTATCACAAAACTTGAGCTCAAGCTTGCCATCTTCTTCTTCCTCCTCTCTCATGCTTTCTTGAGTTTTTCCTTTGAGTGATGTAGATAAAAAGAAAGGGTTTTGAAGTAAGAAAACAAACCACATCACCATTCTATACTAGTTTAGCCCATTAGTGTAGAGTGTTAGCTCCACTTCCTCATTGATCAAGTGAAGCTAGGAGCTTGGGCAAAAGGACTCCGGGTGGATCATCGTGGACAAGGAACAATTTAAGCGAGCCGGTTCAAACTCTAGGAGATCCAAGGAGTCAAGGAGGGAAGTCTATAAAGGTTGTATTTTCCCACTTAGTGTTAGACTATAACTAATATGTGATATTAGTTATTTGTTACCCTAAATTTCTAGTCTGGTTCATGGTTAGTTTTCTTAGCACCTCCTAAAAATTTTATAGTGGCATGTGTAATGCTTCTAAACCCTAGGCATGGTGCTAAGGAAACCCTACATAAACTATAGTCCGCTAGTCAAGTTCAACCCATATATTTCGTGATTGAATTAAACCTACCCACCGACCCTTGACCTAGGCCAACAAAGTCGCACGACTACCCTAATCCAATCGCATCATATGCAGCAGATAAGCACTAAATAGCTACCGCACACTACGCTTTGACGCAGGCCAACAAACGTAGCACGAATATAAAGTAGTACTTATCTGAAATGACGGAGGGCTACGACAGGTTTTTAAGAAAACCTTTTGCGTAATGAACTTGATATCGTTGTAGAATCGAGTGATTTTGAAAAGGAGTGTTTTTGAGGTTTTTGCTAGTTTCGGAAAACAGGGCACTGCCGGTGAAGGGATCTCGGCTCTTTCCTCATCGAATGAGGTGCTGGGTATTCATCAAGGAATACCACTATGCAAAGCAAGAACTAGAGAAGCAATCAAAAGACAAAACAGAATGGGTTGTAGCATCTGCTATCTTTTGCTAAAGAGGTCACTTCCGGTGAAGCGATCTCGGCTCTTTTCTCATCGAATGAAGTGCTGGATATTCATTAAGGAATACCACTATGCAAAGCAAAAACTAGAGCTGCCCTTTTTGAAACAAAATTCTACAATATCTTTAGGTTTTTTTTTTTCATTAATCTCATTAATGAAGTCCCATCATTTATGCTTTATAAGCATCACAGATAAAGAAACGAAAATACTTATATAACGTACGCTTATGCCATCTGCATTCGCCACGGGGTCACGTCATGCACCGTTTGGTTAGATAACTAATGGCAGAGCGGGGGCAAGACTAGCACGGATGCAAAACATAAGCAACGTTTATTATATATCATATATATAATATAAAGCATTCATCTCAGACGGTTATATGATCTCATCACAGAACATGGCAGTATAAGTCAACATATGAAATATTGGATATACTAGGAGGTCTGTGTTTTAAATTAAGCAAGTAAAAAACACGGATTCCACGGTCGCGATGAATAACCAAACCCATATCCCTAGACCCCTACGAGAGCGGCAAGCAACCCTACTAATTCTAGAGTTAAGAGACCTGGTCTCGACTCCTTGAGATGGTCTCCCACTGGACTCTAGAACCCGGTTACTTGTGCTCCCTATCTTAGATCTATCCTAATGCGGAAAAGTAAATAATATACATCAATGGTGATATCATCCTCAACCCGAAAGTGTCCCAATAAAAGAATATTACATACAAGTTTTTACATGAATGAAAATGAAAAACTCTTATCTCACGCGAAAAACCCCGACTATTCAAACACAACGATCCAATATAACATATCCCAGCAACACATAACATCACATGTCATTAACGTAAGTAAATATGCGTATCCCAATTGTCGTTGACGTACAGCAACGAAACCGGCGGTACATCACATATTACACTTACGGTCGCAGAAAAGAAAGTAAAAACTACAATAATTGGAATCCGCAACCACCTTAGACATCATAAATCCGAAGATGACAGAAACTAGGGTTTTGGTTTCGAGGTTTCGAAGTTGTTTTGGTTTCGTAATTCTACTAACAAGCTGATCTGTCGGGTCAGTCGAATTTAGGTCTAGGTCGGCAAGTGTCGTTCTTTCATCGATGGAAGTAAACAAGGAAGAGGCACCAGCAGTTGTTCGGGATTTTATGGATGTGTTCGAGGAAATATCGGGTTTACCGCCAATATGAGACATGGAATTCGCAATTGACCTTATTCCTAGAGCAGCGCCGATTTCAAAAGCTTATTATCCAATGGCACCAGTGGAACTAGAAGAGGTAAAGAAAAAAGTTACTGAATTACTAGAGAAGGGTTGGATGCACGGTAGCGGTTCACCATGGGGAGCTCCAGCTCTTCTAGTTAAGAAGAATGATGGCACACGAAGGATGTGCATCGACTATCGGGAATTAAATCGGGTGACTATTAAGAATAAGTACCCAATCTCTCGCATCGGCGAATTATTCGAACAACTCATTGGTGCGAGGGTATTCTCAAAGTTGGACTTGCGATCTGGGTATCATCAAGTTCGGGTGAAAGCAGAAGACATTTGCAAGACGGCATTCTGAACTCGATATGGGCATCACGAGTACTTAGTGATACCATTTGGAGTTATTAACGCACCGGCAATATTTATGGACTTGACGAATCGAATCTTTTCACCATACCTGGATCAGTTCGTAGTGGTCTTCATTGATGATATTTTGGTATATTTGAAGGGTAACAAAGAGCATGAAAAACACTTGAGGGTCGCACTGCAAACATTGAAACAAGAAAAGTTATATGCTTAGATGAGCAAGTGTGAGTTTTGGCTTGAAAAAGTAAAGTTCTTGGGTCATATTGTATCCAAAAATAGAATTTCCGTTGACCCCGAAAATATTGCAGCTGTTTATGATTGGCCAATTCCAAAGAATGTGGGGGAGATCAGAAGTTTCCTCAGGCTTGCCGGATACTATAGAAGGTTTGTGGAGAACTTTGTCCAAATAGAAAAAACATTGACCAAGCTAATACGAAAGGAGATACCATTCGTATGGACCGAGAAGTGTGCGTCAGTTTATGAATCGCTGAAGCAGAGATTGATCACCGATCTCATTCTGACAGTGCCAGATGATTCCGGAGGACTAGTTATTCACAGCGACGCGTCTGGGAAAGGCTTGGGATATGTTCTAATACAGCATGGGAAGGTCATAGCATACGCGTCGAGACAATTAAAAACTCATAAGAAGAACTACCCATCTCATGATTTAAAGTTAGAAGCAGTGATTTTTGCTCTGAAGATTTGGAGACACTACTTATTGGGCGAAAGGGTAGAGGTATTACCGATCACAAGAGCCTAAAGTATGTGTTCACATAGAAAGAGCTCAACATGAGGCAGCATAGATGGTTAGAGCTGATGGCTGACTATGATCTTGATCTAAAATACCATCTGAGGAAAATTAATGTAGTACCGGATGTTTTAAGTCGGTTGCCAACGATACAGATGTTGACTGCACAGAAGGACATTATAGATGATCATCAAAGGTTCGAGTTGGAGATCGTACTACAAGATTCTTTGGGACAGTTGATATAGTTGCAAGTATAGTCATCCTTGATCGATAGATCAAAGTAGCACAGTCGCACGATCCAAGATTGCAAAAGTTTCGAGAACAAGTAGAAGCGGGACTTCGAACAGATTTATTGATTCATGAAGATGGTTCGTTACGATATGGAAGTCGTTTATGTGTTCTTAAAGGAGATGTTCGTGAAGAAGTCATGAAGGAGGCTCATAGTTCTGCGTATTTAGTACATCCGGAAGGCACAAAGATGTATAGAGATCTACGACAAAATTTCTTGTAGGAAGGCATGAAAAGGGAGATTGCTCGCTACGTATCGAAGTGCTTAGTGTATCAGCAAGTCAAGGTTGAACATCAAAGGGTAGCTGGTTTGTTGCAACCACTTCCGATTCCTCAATGGAAGTGAGAACATATAACCATGGATTTCGTGACAGCTTTACCACGGAGTCCAAAGGGCAATAACGCAGTTTGGATGCTTGTCGATCGATTGGCCAAGGCAGCTCATTTCATAACATTTCGACGGAAGCTTCGGTAGAGCGGTACATGCAGGAGATTGTTAGATTGCATGGAGTACCCGTGAGCATCGTTTCTGATCGTGATACTCGATTTTTTCACACTTTTGGAGGAGTTTATAGGAAAGTTTGGGAACGCACTTGAAGTTTTGCACGGCCCATCACCCTCAGACAGATAGCCAGTCTGAGAGAACGATCCAAACTCTTGAAAATATGTTGAGAGCATCCATGTTAAACTTTAAGGGTTCGTGGGTGGATCATCTGCACTTAATGGAGTTTTTATACAATAATATTTTTCAGGAGACTATACAGATGGCTCCATTTGAAGAATTATATGGTCGTAAGTGTCGCTCGCCTACCTGTTGGGACGATGTTAGAGAAATAATATTGTTGGGACCGGATCTTATTGTGCAAACGGTGGAGAAAGTTAACGTGATCCAAAATCATATGATGGTGGCATAGGATCGACAGAAAAGTTAGGCTGATACTGGAATAATACCTTTGGAGTTCGCGGTTAGTGATCTTGTGCTCTTGAAGATATCACTAACCAGTGGAGTAATCCGATTTGGTAGTCGAAACAAGCTTAGTCCTCGATTAGTGGGGCCTTTCGATATCATCGAGCATGTTGGAGAGGCAACTTATTGATTGGCTTTACCACCATCCTAGACGGGTGTTCATGACGTGTTTCATGTATCTCAACTCCGCAAGTATGTTCAAGATGAAACGCACGTCCCAGATCACTCGGAACTGACATTAAGAGAAGATTTAACATATGAAGAGTGACCAATGGCTATTGTGGATCGACGAGAAAATGTCCTCAAAAATAAAGTAATCCCACTAGTACTCATTTCATGGGGGAATCGTTCGCATGGAGAATCTACTTGGGAACGTGAAGACGAGATTTGACAGAAGATTCCACACCTCTTTTCTTAGATCCGTATCTTTTTGTCTTTTTCCTGTTCCATGAATTTTGAGGACGAAATTCTTTTGTAGTTGGGTATAATATAACACCCTAGTACATTTTTACTATATAATTTGGTATTTTAAATCCTGCGGTAAAATTCTTTTAATATTGTTGCTATTGGGGTGCGAATGATTCAAGTAGTAGTGGTGGTCATTATCCAACCCGACCCGCATGATTAAAACCCGACATGATGCAAGGTTGTATCCAATATTTACTAGTACGATGGATCTACATGAATCTAGTACTATATATACTTCATATATTTTTAAATCCTTGCATATCTACTTATAGTACAAATTATGTATATTAAATTAACTTTTGCTACCTAACCTTGCATGGCAAATCACCCCATATCGGATTGTTGCGCTTATATATCATGTTCATATTCTAAGATATAGACAACAAAATACTTACAAATCTTTATGTATATTTACTAATTGGGGGTATATGTATCTAATAATATATTGTTGCATTATGGTTAAAATTCTTACGTATATTCTTTATATTTAAAAACTATATTTTTTACTAGATACATGTAATATTTGGAGTGATCTGGTATTATCTGTAAAATCCTACAAAAATATATAATATATTACTTAATATTCTTATAAATATACTCTAACTGTTATATATATATATATATATATATATTAATATAATTATTTATAACTCTCCCCCCCCCCCGTCTCCATCTTTCTCTCCTCGCATTCTCTTCTTCCTTGCCGCATCGAACCTTAACCCGTGCAGACCCCCTCATCGTCGTCCCCACCTCCTCGCCGAAACTACCTTTTCTCCCTCGACTCCTCATCACCACCACCGTCGTCACCTCCCTCCTCCATTCCTGAAGCCTTACCAATCACGATACCACACCCGAGAACCCACTCTATCTCCCTTGCCAATGTCGCCGATCGATCCCGACCACCACCAAGGATCCTCATCACTTCCCCTTCTCTTCATCATCACCAGAGCACCCCACACCACCATATCATCTTCTTATTATTATTTTTTCGCCGATCACTAGCCCAACCCCTCACTGCCCACGACACCTCGTCGTCGACCTCGGTCCCCATCATCTTGTTGCCGACCAACCTCCTCTTCCTCCTCGTCCACGTTAAAACCTCAGAACCTAACAACCCCATCTTCTTTCTTTTCTTTCTTCTTCTGTTCTCTTTTCTTACTTCGCTAGAGTTGGTGACCGCCGACGAGCACAACGCAGACCCCATCTCCAGTCACCAATTCTCAAACCCAGAACTCATTATCGCGTTTTCCTGGTCGAGGTTTGTTCGATCGTACATCATGCGCAGTGTTTTCTCAATCGTGTCATCGTGTGATATCCGTATTTTCGTCATGAGTTTTCGATCAGGCAAGTTTCTAAACTTGCGACATGCTACATTACTTATTCCATTGTATATAGTTATTTATTAGTATGCGTATGTTAATAGTTAGCATGTTATTCACAATTTATAAATTTTACGGCATCAATCCGTATTTATATCAATAACGGTTTTATCTTGTTGCATGCTAGTTCATTATAATATTGTTATAATTTTATTTCAGTTCAGTATCCTTTATCTAGATTGTCGTATACCTTGTAGCAGACGTAAAATGATTATTACAGATAGATATATGAATAGATTGGTTACACCTTACCACATAAAAAATATGCACTAGTCTTTTCTACAGTATTTATATAACTGGTTACTGTTTTCTATATAGTATTCTTCCTGTTATTATACACTGCTTGACATGTTCGCGACACATTACCAGACCGATTACTTGGATTATTACTAATGCCGACAATCCTGACTTGTTTTCCTGATGGACGTGACTTGTTGTCTAGATAGACAAGACCTGTACCAGCATGATCCTGTATTGGCATTAGACCGATATCATCAATACCTGACTTGAACACAAAACTTAAGGGTAAGGGGAAATCAATAATGAAACCTGACTTGTAACTCAACAGTTTGATATGTTCTAGAGACTGATCAGTCGATACGGGCTTCGGGCCTCAGAATGATGATGGTGATATCATTCATCTGTACATGATACCCTGTTTTTACTGCTTAGCGGAACTTCTCGGATTCAGCCCTGAGGTTCTTGACTGTGGTCCCGGGCACGCACGGGATACTATTGAGTTACATCGACGATTCCATTAATTGATTTCAAAGACTTGTAGAATAGATAACCTAGAAGTATATGTTATGAATATGTATGCCCTAGAGGCCATTATTGTATGATATAGTGGATGCTTGGACATCTATATAGAGGACTTTCTTGCTCGACATGATAGTATGCTATGTGGCTGCTCTTTATCTTAACATGTACACTAATATTATTATACTGTCTCTCTGATACATGTTGATAAAGCCCTTAGGATGTTAGCTTGACTACCAAGATTATGATGCATATCATACTAGTGGGGCTTATGTAGTCCTCAAGCACATCCTTTAACAGTTCCTAGTCGAGAGAGTATCGAGACAGGGCATCGATATTTCAGAGTAGACTAGTGTGTACGTTTCTTGACCCTGTAAGGGGCGATGGTTGATCCCACATCCATTGGTGTTTGACATCAAAAATTGTACACAGGAGCTCATTAGAGAATGGGTACACATAACAGGACTCGCCGAGAACTCCTAGTTGGTACTATACCTATCGTCAGATAGCAGTTCTCTTATGACTCTTGTACAGGTTAGGCTGTAGACCCGAGATCGTCATAGAGTCTTGTGTGGTTCCTACTGTGCTTCGATTTCCTCCCTACCATGGCTTAAAGGAGTAGTGCAAACAGGTGGATTTTGGGTACAGTCCCGAGTCACATGGAGGCAATGAGTGATAGGAGGGGTTTCGTCTCTCCCGGTATAAGAAGTTGATGTTGTGATATGATTGATTGGCTATAACAGCAAGTCCATGGACAGGGCTGATGAGATTTACTGGTAAGTGTTATCAGTACATTCTCGAACGGTTATAGGCCATACATCAGCATGACTTATCAAGTTATTAGGGTATGACGATTCCACCCCTAGACTTGATATGTGTCATATAAAACGAAGAGACTGGACTATACGGTAAGTGTTGCTTGTAGGATTTGCAGGAGTTTGGACAAGCTTGCTTGTTGATCTTCTATTCGCTCAATACCTGGGTAGCCGTTACGTCCAGCTAGTACCGCTGACGGCTTGTGGGTGACTGATGTGATCATTACCTACTGCTGGCGTATTAACGAGTCTTTAGAGTCCCACACAGAGGTTTCCTAGCTCAAGCAAAATGAAGTAGGGCGCATATGGTGATATATGAGGGAGCTTGATTAAATACGAGTATGTGATATCGTATTCTAATCTTGCGATATGTGATATCATTTAGGTTATATGTGATATAACCAGATTGTTGAATTAAGTGTTGATTCAATGATATGTTATATGTATATATATTTGATATTGGCCGGTTACATTTGATATGACCGGATTATTGAATCAAGTGTTGATTTGATATAGTATATTGAATGTTGTCGGTTATATGTGATTTGACCGGGTTATTGAATCAAGTGTTGATTCGATAATGTGATATACATATAAGTGATATTAGTCGGTTATATATGATATGACCGCATTATTGACTCGGGTGTTGTTTTAATAATTTGATATATCTATATATATATATATATTTGATATATTAATATATATTAACTAATAGTTTGCTCACTAAAGATTTTCTTCTCTTTGAAATACATTTAATATATATGTGATATATATTAATATATGTATTTATATATTGTGTCATGGTGGATGATACATTGGACATGGGTGTATGAGACTCATGCCAAGGTTAAAGAAAATTAGGGTAATTATTTATTTATAGTAAAATTAAAATGAGGTGGAGTTGGGCATGGCTTAGATGCTTGTGAAAGTATGTAGAAGCCATGACTCATCTCACCAATTTTGTTTTACTCTAGATATTTTATAACCCAGTCATTATTTTTAGCCCATGGTTAACTCTCTCATTATCACACTTGAGATATTTCTTCACCCAAGTTCATCTTCTTCCTCTCTTGGTTTTCTTGAGTTGAAAAAAGAAAAAGAGAAAGAGATTTCTAAAGTGAGCAAACTTTCTATTTCATCAACCTACTCTCATCTAGTCGATAAGATTAGGTTGTTTGCTTCACTAATTCCTTATTAGTGAAGAGGTAGCTTAAGTTAGAGAAACTTCAAGGTGGATCATCTTCGGCCTCGAAGACGACGAAGTAAGCTCGTTCCTTTCACCAAGTGGAGCCTAAGAAGAGTTCTAGGGACCACTACTTAGAGCTAAGGGACTACTACTTGGAGCTTTAGAAGTGAAGGACCGGTCTACAAAGATTGTATTCTCTATTCACTTAGTGTAAAACTTGTTTACATGCCTACAAAACCTAATTCTCTAGTTCGATTCTAGGTTAGTGTAGCTTAGACCTCTACATTTTTTAAAATTGCATACTTGATGCAAGTAGAAACTATGTAGAGGTGCTAAGACACACTTTCATGGTATCAGAGCCAGGTTAGAGCAATAGGTTTGGTCTAAACGACGTTAAAATGTTCGATCGAACTTCAAAACCCGAATTTTTCGATGTTTCTTTCCAATTTTTCAAAAGTTGAAATTTTGGAGATTAAAAATATGCAGAAATTCATGCAGGGAATATAATCGATCCCCAAGAAATACGAGCGCCCAACTCGACCAAATGGCCGTGGAACCGCGGCCTAACATAGGGTTTAGCCGCGATTCCGCCGCACTTTTGGTGAGTTAGGGACTTGTGTTTCTTGTGCTGCTCCATGTTGATATTTGGCACTTTCTAGATGTTTTTAATAAGACTCAAGTTGTTTATATCTCTGTGATTTGTGGCTGTTTGATATATTGATCGAAATGTTTAATATCGTCTCAATATTTATGATAAGTTATACAATATTTGGAATCCACATTAATTAGTTTTGTGAAAACTAGTTTGATGTTTGTAAATCTCGCATTTTAGTCTCTTTTGGTTGATTGCCACGGAGTTTCGATTCGGATCGAAACTCCGTCACAATCGCGTATAGTACACGAACACTCGCTAGAAAACACTACTACATAGCCACGCCCCATTGCGCCGACCATGTGACTATAGGAGAACACCGTAGCCAAAAGCATCCACTCGGATGCTCGCGGCCGTAGTGTTCGGCCCAAGTGCACTTCATTGACGGCATCGGGGGTGCGGAAATCTACGAAAGTTCCCGATGAGCATTCGATCATCTTGTTGGGAATCTTATTGAATTGCCTGAAATGTTACTGAAAAGTGTTTTTAATTCGAGACTTAAATGCAAGATTTATAGTGTTAGGCATGAAATCCGAGATATGAGATATTCCGGGTTTATGATGTCTAAGGTTTGTTGCGGATTCTTATTATTATAGTTTTCATTTCTTTTCTGCGACCATAAGTGTAATATGTGGTGTATCCCCGATCTCGTTGCTATACGTCAACGACATTCGACATACGCATATTTACTTACGTTGATGACATGTGATGTTATGTGTTGCTGTGATATGTTATATTAGATCGTTATGATTGAATAGCCGGGTTTTTTTGCGTGAGATGAGAGTTTTTCTATTTTCATTCATGTAAAAGTTGTATGTAATATTCTTTTATTGGGACACTTCCGGGTTAAGGATGATGTCACCATTGATGTATATTATTTACTTTTCCACATTAGGATAGACCCAAGACGGGGAACACAAGTAACCGGGTTCTAGAATCTAGTGGGAGACTATCTCGAGGAGTTAAGACCGGGTCTCCAACTCAAGAATTGATAGGGTCACTTGCCGCTCTCGTAGGGGTGTAGAGATATGGGTTTGGTTATTCATCATGACCGTGGAATCCGTGTTTTCATTACTGGCTTAATTTAAAACAGGGTCCTCCTAGTATATCCTACATTTCATATGTTTGTTTTTGCTGCTTGAGTTCTGTGATGTGATCATATAACTGCGTGAGATGAATACTATATATATATATATATATATATGTATGTATGTATGATATTCATAATAAACGTTGCTTATGTTTTGCACCCGCGCCAGTCCAGCCCCTGCTCTGCCGTTAGTTAAGTAACCTAACGGCGGAGACCCATGGCGAATGTGGATGACATAAACGTACGTTCTATTTTCGTTTCTTCTGTGATATTTAGGAAAGATAAATGATAAGACGTCATTAATGAGATTAATAAAAAGGAATGAAACCTAAAAGATGTTGTGGAATCAAATTTTTCAAAAAGGTAGCTCTAGTTTTTGTTTTGCATAGCGGTATTCTTTTACGAATATCTAGCACCTCATTCGATGAGGAAAGAGCCTAGATCTCTTTACCAGGAGTGACCTCTTTAGCAAAACTAGCAAATGCTACAACCCACTCGGTTTGTTTTGAAAACTACTCGATTTTAAAACCGGAGCTTAAACCACTCCTTTTTAAATCACTGGATTCTACAACGATATCAAGTTCGTTACGTTAAAGGTTTTATTCAAAACCAGTCGTAGCCCTCCATCATTTCAGATAAGTGCTATTTAGTATTCGTGTTGCGTTTGTTGACCTTGTCAAGACGTAGTGTACAGTAGCTGATTAGTGCATATATGCTGCATATGATGCGATTGGATTAGCGTAGTCGTACGGCTTTGTTGATCATAGCCAAGGATCGTACGGGTGGGTTTAATTCAATCACGAAATGATGGGTTGAACATGTCTAGCGCTTATAATTTGTTGACCATAGCCAAGGTCATAAGTTGCTAGGGGTAAAAACAGATATTGGGAATTTCAAGTGTTGAAATTTGCAATGAGATTGCATATCTTCTATGAGATAGTTGGATCCCGATACCCACTGCGAGTAAGAGTTACTCCTGGGAGAATTTTGCACTTTACAATTAGCTAATCCAGTAGGTGTCTAAGAAAGGTGTTAACGGGGTTATGCCCTTGCGGAAATGAGGTTATTTAATTAGTTCCATGCGAAAGCATGGGGAGACTCCCTCGGAGTACCAATACCTGCCTGGCTGGCCGATTGGGGAACTTGTAGGATGTAATTAATCCCGACTAATCTTACGTTTTAGGGTTTCAAGGAAAATTTGACAACAGTGGGAACCATCCTGATTAGATAAGATAATAACCAATCTAATCTTGCAAGAGCGCACGCTAAAGTTTTTTCTTCTTTCTCTCTCTCTCCTTGTAGCGACCATGACATGCCATAATCAAGATAATAATATGGATGTATTGACCGAACCCGCTTATTATACTAGGCTGGGGAACGTTGGTTCCGCTCTATTTTATGATTGTCATAACTCTGAGCAAGGAATAGGGGCATATCAGGATTCCCACGCAACCCGAACGAAAAAAGAGCATGATGATGCATCTTCTTCGGGTGTGTTCGTTACCAAGAACCGTTTCTCAGTATGCTCTACGTCCAGGGTATTGGATACCGGATGAGGATCCCATGTTTGTAATTTGTTACATGGGTCAAGAAGAAGTAGAGAACTGGAAAAGGGTGATATGTCCCTTAGAGTAGGGAAAGGTGCAATCGTTGCTGCCAAAGAAGTTCGCGAATATCTCCTTGTATTACCAAATGGTAATACATTTATTCTGAACAATTGTTATTTCATACCAAAAATAATTTGCAATATAATATCAATTTATTTATTAGATAAAGAAGTGTAAGTCCATGCTACCTCTCCCGGTACTTTCGGGAATGCGGAATTTGGTAAAAAACAATTTTTACGGAGGTGGTAACATGGACCTATAACCCGGATCTTGGTTAAACATCTATCTAACAACCTAACTATGAGTTTCTAGCTACTCGGTTAGGGGGTTATACCTTGCTTGTCTTGAACTCCTTCGTCTTCAAGCTCCGGTGGTGGTCCGATTGGCTTCTTCTCGTCGTCTCCGTACGCCGAAGATAGATCCACCTGAAAGCTCCAACCTTTAGCTCCTTCTTCGTTCTTTGAAGAAACTAGTTCACTTGGTTTGCTAAACCTAGTGAACTAGAATGAGTAGAGAATACTTTGTGTGGGATTTTATCTATGGTTCTTGATTCTCAACTCATGAGACAAGAGAACCATAGATTAAAGAGAGGGAAAAAGAGCAAGAGGGTGAGAGCAAAAGGAGAGCTCAAGAACAAGAGAGAGAATGAGCAAGAAAGAATGAGGCTCTCTTTTGTCTTTCACCCTCTCATAATCCAAAGTCATGATAACTCATCATACTAAAAAAGTCTTATGTGATGGTTTGAAGCAACCATAACCATATCATTTCATGCACTCATTTTACACAAATGAGCAAGCAAGAAAAAGTCTTTGCCATGAAATGATGGCTATGGTTATTATGATGGTCCACTAGTCAAGCCTAGTCAACCGGTCAACAAAGTCAACAAAGTCAACAAAAGTCAACAAGTCAACAAAGTCAACAAGTCAACAAAAGTCAACAAGTCAACAAAGTCAACAACCATATCACCATAATACTTAATTAATATAATAGTTAATCACATATCATATTCTCATTAGGGTTGAGCAAAAAGTCAAATAGTCAACGGTCAACTGTCAACAACCCTAATGAGAATCCGCTGCCTCTGCCTCCCTGTCAACTGTGCATACACACCCGCATCCGCGTTCCGAGGAACACGAATGCACACTGGATAAATCCAATCCCAAAAGGTACACTAGGATCTGGCTTAAACCAAAGCCCGCTAGTGTAAACTGTCCGGACACTGTACGCGCACAAGTGCACGGATGTGACCGAACCCTGTCGCAAAACCATGCGACCTGTCGCAATACCATGTGACCTCTACTCTTTTGCCTAAAGGCGAAAAGCTTTCTGTGTGGGACTCTAAAGACTCGACACTACGCTGGCAGTGGGTTTAACCACAGACCGCAAGCGGCACTAGCTGTGCGTAACGGTCCCCAGGTAATGCCGACAAGAAGACCGACGAGGCGAAACCCATCTGAACTCCTACTGAGCCTGAGTGTGACATTCTCCGTACAGTCCGGTCTGTTCGTCTGATACATCGCATGGCGGGCCTAGGGGGCGGTAAACGTCAGTCCCCCAATAGCGGTACAAGTCGTGCCGGAGCGAAGCCCAAAACACCCTGAGATAACACTGGAAACCTACCAGTATATCTCGTTTGCCCTGGCCAGGGACTACTCATGTAATGGCTCTCCTAGACACAGCGCGATGTCAACCCCCAATACCGGGAGAGATGAATCCTGTCTAACCGTCACTGCCTCCAAGTGCTTCGGGACTGCACCCAACCACTACCTGTTTGCACGACTCCTTTGAGCCGTGGTAGGGTAGTGATCAAAGTACAGTGGGAACACACTCGAGGCGAAGTGACAGTGTCAAGTCAGCGGACTAAGCTGTACTCATGTCACCTGGGAACTGATAACTGACGATAGGTATAATACCAACTAGTCAGTTCCCGACGAGTCCTGTCCAGTGTACCCGTAACCTAACGAGCACCCGCATACTATCTCAAGTACGACGTACTGACGGCTGTGGGACAGACCGTCTCCCACACTGGGATGAGAAGCGCATGCGCTGGTCTACTCCGGAGTATCGATGCCCTGTCTCGATAGTCCTGCGACCAGGGACCTGCATAAGGATGTGCTTATAGATTACCCAGCCCCACTAGTGTGACGGCCATCACATCGCTGGTAATCAAGCAAAGATCCTAAGGGCTCTACTAATGTGTATAGGCGATATACAAAAATAAACACATGTACACATTGAAGTAGAAACAAACCAAGTAGCATACTACTATTTTGAGCAAGATTGTATATACAAGGTGAATATCCCAAGCATCCATTAAGTAATATACAAACCAGTATGATACAGTAATGGCCTCTAGGGCATATACACTAACAATCTCCCACTTGCACTAAGGCCATGTACTGGCGTATCGAAGACCTATCATCTTGATCAGCCGCTCGAACTGAGTCTGGGGCAGGGCCGTGGTGAATGGATCTGCAGTGTTATCTTCTGAAGCGACTCTCCGAACCTCGATCTCCTGGCGATCCACGATCTCCCTGATCAGGTGATACCGCCTCAAGATGTGCCTGGATCTCTAATGGGACCTGGGTTCCTTTGCTAAAGCTATAGCCTCGTTGTTGTCGCAATACAGAGGTATTGGATCAACAATGGACGGAACCACCTGAAGTTCTTTCAAGAACTTCCTCATCCAGACAGCTTCTTTTGCGGCATCAGATGCAGCGATGTATTCCGCTTCCATCGTCGAGTCTGCAACGGTTTCCTGTTTGGAACTCTTCCAACACACCGCCCCTCCATTGAGGGTAAAGACAAAACCCGACATGGACTTGGAATCATCCTTGTCACTCTGGAAGCTGGAGTCAGCAAAGGCCTCGATCTGGAGGTCTTTTCCGCCATACACCAAGAACATTTCCTTAGTCCTTCTCAGGTACTTGAGAATGTTCTTTACCGCTATCCAGTATTTCTCCCCAGGGTTTGACTGATACCGGCTTACCACACTCAGTGCATAAGCTACATCCGTCTGGTACACAACATCGCATACATTATAGAGCCTACCGCAAAAGCGTAGGGTATAATAGACATGCGATCCCTCTCCAAATCAGTCTTGGGAGACATCTCTTTAGAGAGGGTGATCCCGTGACAAGCCGGTAGGTTACCGCGCTTGGAATCTTCCATACTGAATCTTTTCAGTATGGTGTCGATGTACCTGGACTGAGAAAGTCCTAATATCCTCTTGGATCTGTCACGGTAGATCCGGATACCCAGAATGTATGAGGCATCACCCAGGTCTTTCATGGAGAACCTGTGTGACAAGAACCCCTTGACAGATTGTAGCATAGGAATGTCATTTCCTATTAAGAGAATGTCATCCACGTATAAAACGAGGAATACTACAGTTCTCGCTACAAATCTACTATAGATGCATGGTTCATCTGGATTTTTGATAAAGCCAAATTCTTTGACCGTCTCATCAAAGCAGATGTTCCAACTCCGCGATGCCTGCTTTAGTCCATAGATGGACTTAAGCAACTTGCACACCTTTCCGCTGCTCCCACTCTGAATGAAACCCTCTGGCTGGTCCATATAGACACACTCCTCTAAATTTCCATTTAGAAAAGCTGTCTTTACGTCCATTTGCCAGATCTCATAATCGTGGAAGGCAGCAATGGCAAGAAGGATCCGAATGGATTTCAGCATGGCTACTGGAGAAAAGGTTTCGTCATAGTCCAAGCCAGGTCTTTGACGAAAACCCTTTGCTACCAGCCTAGCTTTATAGGTCTCAACCTGTCCATCTACACCAATCTTCCTTTTGAAGATCCACTTGCATCCTACGGGTTTTACCCCGTCTGGAGCAATGTCCAACGTCCATACCTTGTTGGTGTACATGGACTCCATTTCGGTCCGCATTGCATCCAGCCATTTCACTGAGTCAACGCTCTGAACGGCCTGCTGGAAGCTAGTAGGCTCATCATAATCTATGATGCAATCCTCTCTATCCCCGTCTATGAGAAAACCGCAGTATCTCTCGGGCGGATGAGTCTGCCTACTACTCCTGCGGAGCGGCGTAGGAATGTCCTGTTCTTCCGAACCCTCTGGTTCCACTAAACTTTCAGTAATAGTCCGTGGTTCTGGAATTTCTTCCAGTTCTACTGCGCTCCCACTTATTTCCTTTTCTATGAACTGGTGTTCTAGAAAGTGGGCATGACGAGAAACAAGAACTTTTTGTTCCTCTTCGCAGTAGAAGAAATATCCCTTGGAATTCTTTGGATATCCCACAAACTTGCACATTACTGAGCGTGCCTCGAGCTTGTCCGCATGCTGCTTTTTGACAAAAGCTGGACTTCCCCATGTCTTAATGTGATTAAGATGGGGTCTCTTCCCACACCACATCTCAAATGGCGTAGTAGGCACAGTCTTAGTGGGAACTCGGTTCAAAAGGTATGCGGCTGATTCTAGCGCATATCCCCAGAATGATCGCGGCAACTCAGCGTTACTCATCATGGACCGCACCATATCCAATAGGGTGCGGTTCCGTCTCTCCGATACACCGTTATGTTGCGGGGTGTATGGAGGAGTAAGCTGAGAGAGAATTCCGTTCTCTTTTAAATAGTCCAGGAAATCGGCACTTAAGTATTCTCCACCTCGATCCGATCTTAGAATCTTAATACTTTTGCCGGTCTGTTTCTCTACTTCATTCTTATACTCCTGGAATTTTCCAAAGGCCTCGGACTTATGTTTCATTAAGAAGACATAACCGTACCTTGAGAAGTCATCCGTAAAAGTAATGAAGTAAGAATGTCCGCTTCGGGCATGAGTAGACATTGGACCGCACACGTCACTGTGTACGAGTCCCAAGAGCTCGCTCGCTCTTACTCCATGTCCAGTAAACGGAGTCTTTGTCATCTTTCCTTTGAGACAGGATTGACAAGTGGCATACGATTGATATTCGAACGCATTCAAATATCCTTCTGTATGTAACTTAGTCAACCTTCTCTCATTGATGTGACCCAGTCTACAATGCCACAAGAAAGTCTGATTTATTTCTGGAGACTTTCTTTTGTGTGTATTCTGGACATTGAAAATCTGTGGTTGGTTCAATACGTATATACCATTACTCAATGTACCTGACCCAATCAAAACTTGATTAAGGTGAATGTTTACAACATTACTTACAAACGCAAATTCATAACCTTCTTTAGAAACTAAAGATACAGAAATGATATTACAAGTTGCGTTGGGTACAAAAAAGCAATTACGCAAAACCAAAACATGTCCATCTGACATTCCCAGGTGATAGTCCCCCACGGCTTTAGCATCCATGCTAGCTCCGTTCGCAACTCTGAGGGTCATGTCACCTGCCTTCAAAACCCTACGGTTTCTCAACGCCTGCAAAGAATTACAGATATGAGATCCTGATCCGGTATCCAATACCCAGGAAGTAGAGTTTATTGAAAGACAGTTTTCAATAACATACACACCTGAAGCTGAAGCTGCAACCTGCTTCAATTCCTGTGTTCTGGCCTTCCAGGCCCTGCAATCATTCTTCCAGTGTCCTTTCTTATGACAATAGAAGCATTCTTTCTTATCCACAAGCTTCCCCGCTATCTTTGTTGCTTTACCTTTTCCCTTCGTATCCACTTTACTAACACCGTCCCTTGGTTTGGCGGGGGCCTTCTTCTTCTTTCCCTTGGCTTTCGCCTTGGACCTAGAAGAAGATGATCCTCCTATAAACAAAGTGGATGTATCCCTACCTTTCTGTAGGGTGCCCTCTGCGCTCCTCAGCATGTTGAGGAGCTCTGAAAGTTCAACCTCTTTTTCTTGTAAGTTGAAGTTCAGTATAAACTGGGCGTAAGGGGAAGGAAGGGACTGGAGAACTATATCCGTATATAGCTCACTCTCCAATGTGATCCCTAGGTCTGCGAGCTCCTCAATGTAGCCAATCATCTTTAGCACGTGCTCGGCTACTGATGATCCGACGGCCATTCTTGTCGAAAATAACTTTTTCGACGCTTCGTATCTTGCGATACGAGATTGCTCTCCATACAGTTCTTTTGTATGAAGCAATATGGATTCCATGTCCATATTCTCGTGCCTCCTCTGATGTTCGTTGTCCATCGAGGCAAGCAGGAGGCATTTGGCCTTCGCGCTATCAATCTCCCAAGTCTTGCGGATTTCCTTATCCACGACGCTGGAAGTTGGACCAGGGACAGGGGGAGCTTTGGTGGTAAGAAGATACCCCAGCTTGTCGTAAGCGATTGCTATCTTGACATTCCTGAGCCAATCTTTGTAGTTTGGCCCTGTCAGTTTGTTTTTATCTAGGAGTAACTTAAGTCCAGTCATGTTGATTGGTCCCTGCAATTAGGAGAGAGAAGAAGAAACACTCAGCATGATGCTCTTGCAAGTTTAGAGTGGTTTTTAGTTTGTCTAAACAGGATGGCTCCCACTGTTTCTCGAATCCCTCCTCAAACCATAAAGGAAGAATTAGCCGGGATCAATCCCACCGCACAATACTTGCTTAACCGTTCAGCCAGGCCGGTGTCGGTACTTCGAGGGAGGTTTTCCAACGCTTTCGCGAAGTTCCTTAATTAGAGAACCTCTTTTCCCTGGGGGCGTAGCCCCGCTAACACCTTTCTAGGCACCTACTAGGTTTATAGCATTGATCGTTAAGTGAGAAATTTCCCGAGGAGTAGCATATACTCACAGTAGGATCGGGATCCAAATATCATTGCGTGACGAAACTGAAGGAATCCTACCAGAATCATCACACTCCAAATGGTATGCAAATCTAGCAAGTTTCAGTACTTATGAAACTCCCGATGTGGATTTTTGCCCCATGCTCTTATGACCTTGACTTTGGCCAAAATATCATAAGTCACATGTCAAGTTCTACCCGTCATTATCCAGGTTAATTTGGATCCATCCGTACCTACCCTTGATTTTGGCCAAAATGGCAGTACAACTGTCCCAAACCAACGCATCTATCTATGCTACACATGAACACCCAATAGCTACCAATCACTGTGCCTTGACTTTGGCCAACATACACAGCTTGAATACTATTGACTATTTATGTGAAACGACGGAGGGCTACGGATGGTTTTGGCAAAACCGTGAACGTAGTGAACTTGATATAGTCGATGGAACGAGATAGCTTTTAAAAGGAGTGGCTCAAGCTCCGCATTTAAAAGTTGTTTTGAAAAGAACCGAGTGGTTTTTCGAAAGTGTTCCAACGACTTTAACTTGGTTTATTATCTTGCATTAGTTCTTTTAATGCGTGATATTCTTGCATTAGTTCTTTTAATGCGTCCCATCATTTAATCCTACCATTGCAGAAAACAACTAAAATATGACGTACGCTTATGCCATTCGCATTCGCCACGGGGCCCCGTCATTACCCGTTAGGTTACTTAACTAACGACAGAGCGGGGGCTGGGCTAGCGCGTCTGTAAAACATAAGCAACGCCTAAATAATATCATATATAGATATACTGCAATGATAAACATTTCAGATCACAGATGAATACATTGGATATACTAGGAATCTGTAATTCGTACGAGCCTGTAACGAAAGACAAATTACACGGTCGCGGTGAATAGCCAAATACCCCACCCAAGACCCCTACGGGTGCGGCAAACTACCCGCCAAGTACCCGAAGCGTAGTAACCTCCCTCATCTCCATGAGTAGGCCACTCGACACTTCGGCATACCCGGTAGTTTGTGCACCCCCTCCACGGGTCTATCCTAGGAGCAAAAACAGTAAAAAGAAATTATACAATGACGGCTACAACCCCGACCCGGTTATGCGGCCATACAAATAATTATTACATCAATTTACAAATTTACATGAATTGAAAGAAAAGAAAACTCTCGTCTCACAACCCCCGGCTATTCACCCGCGACAATCCAACATATTCATATCCACATTCCAGCAACATTACAGATCACAGATTTGTATAACCCCCACTAATCGACATATAGCGATTAGTAGACGTTCAATACAAATATCACATTACAGAAAACCCGTTAGCTTAAGTCTTTTAGAAGTTCGATCAAAAATACGGATTTTCGGGACCCCAAAGTAAAATTTTCGTTCTGGAAAATCTGGGTTGAAAATATATATACCAAAAATCCCAAAATACCCCCACTTGTAAACTGCAAAAGAGAAAACCCCTGACCGAGTCAACACGGCCGCGTTTCCGCGGCGGGAGCGTGCTCCCGCCGCGGAAACGCGGCGCTTTGATCGAGTCAGGGGCCCAAAATTTTGCAGTTTCTTTAAAAAAGCCTGAGTCGATTTTAGGTGTATTTCAAAAAGGTTTTCCAGCACTTTTAAAATCGACAGAAAGTTTAAAATTCCGGGGTTCGTTTCGGGACTTTTTCGTTGATCGATCTTCTAGTTACTTGCTAACATGTTAGATAGAGTTTAACTAGGCTCTGATACCACTGTAAGTCCATGCTACCTCTCCCGGTACTTTCGAGAATGCGGAATTTGGTAAAAAACAATTTTTACGGAGGTGGTAATATGGACCTATAACCCGGATCTTGGTTAAACATCTATCTAACAACCTAACTATGAGTTTCTAGCTACTCGGTTAGGGGGTTATACCTTGCTTGTCTTGAACTCCTTCGTCTTCAAGCTCCGGTGGTGGTCCGATTGGCTTCTTCTCGTCGTCTCCGTACGCCGAAGATAGATCCACCTGAAAGCTCCAACCTTTAGCTCCATCTTCGTTCTTTGAAGAAACTAGTTCACTTGGTTTGCTAAACCTAGTGAACTAGAATGAGAAGAGAATACTTTGTGTGGGATTTTATCTATGGTTCTTGATTCTCAACTCATGAGACAAGAGAACCATAGATTAAAGAGAGGGAAAAAGAGCAAGAGGGTGAGAGCAAAAGGAGAGCTCAAGAACAAGAGAGAGAATGAGCAAGAAAGAATGAGGCTCTCTTTTGTCTTTCACCCTCTCATAATCCAAAGTCATGATAACTCATCATACTAAAAAAGTCTTATGTGATGGTTTGAAGCAACCATAACCATATCATTTCATGCACTCATTTTACACAAATGAGCAAGCAAGAAAAAGTCTTTGCCATGAAATGATGGCTATGGTTATCATGATGGTCAACTAGTCAAGCCTAGTCAACCGGTCAACAAAGTCAACAAGTCAACAAAAGTCAACAAGTCAACAAAGTCAACAAGTCAACAAAAGTCAACAAGTCAACAAAGTCAACAACCATATCACCATAATACTTAATTAATATAATTGTTAATCACATATCATATTCTCATTAGGGTTGAGCAAAAAGTCAAATAGTCAACGGTCAACTGTCAACAACCCTAATGAGAATCCGCTGCCTCTGCCTCCCTGTCAACTGTGCATACACACCCGCATCCGCGTTCCGAGGAACACGAATGCACACTGGATAAATCCAATCCCAAAAGGTACACTAGGATCTGGCTTAAACCAAAGCCCGCTAGTGTAAACTGTCCGGACACTGTACGCGCACAAGTGCACGGATGTGACCGAACCCTGTCGCAAAACCATGCGACCTGTCGCAATACCATGCGACCTCTACTCTTTTGCCTAAAGGCGAAAAGCTTTCTGTGTGGGACTCTAAAGACTCGACACTATGCTGGCAGTGGGTTTAACCACAGACCGCAAGCGGCACTAGCTGTGCGTAACGGTCCCCATGTAATGCCGACAAGAAGACCGACGAGGCGAAACCCATCTGAACTCCTACTGAGCCTGAGTGTGACATTCTCCGTACAGTCCGGTCTGTTCGTCTGATACATCGCATGGCGGGCCTAGGGGGCGGTAAACGTCAGTCCCCCAATAGCGGTACAAGTCGTGCCGGAGCGAAGCCCAAAACACCCTGAGATAACACTGGAAACCTACCAGTATATCTCGTTTGCCCTGGCCAGGGACTACTCGTGTAATGGCTCTCCTAGACACAGCGCGATGTCAACCCCCAATACCGGGAGAGACGAATCCTGTCTAACCGTCACTGCCTCCAAGTGCTTCGGGACTGCACCCAACCACTACCTGTTTGCACGACTCCTTTGAGCCGTGGTAGGGTAGTGATCAAAGTACAGTGGGAACACACTCGAGGCGAAGTGACAGTGTCAAGTCAGCGGACTAAGCTGTACTCATGTCACCTGGGAACTGATAACTGACGATAGGTATAATACCAACTAGTCAGTTCCCGACGAGTCCTGTCCAGTGTACCCATAACCTAACGAGCACCCGCATACTATCTCAAGTACGACGTACTGACGGCTGTGGGACAGACCGTCTCCCACACTGGGATGAGAAGCGCATGCGCTGGTCTACTCCGGAGTATCGATGCCCTGTCTCGATAGTCCTGCGACCAGGGACCTGCATAAGGATGTGCTTATAGATTACCCAGCCCCACTAGTGTGACGGCCATCACATCGCTGGTAATCAAGCAAAGATCCTAAGGGCTCTACTAATGTGTATAGGCGATATACAAAAATAAACACATGTACACATTGAAGTAGAAACAAACCAAGTAGCATACTACTATTTTGAGCAAGATTGTATATACAAGGTGAATATCCCAAGCATCCATTAAGTAATATACAAACCAGTATGATACAGTAATGGCCTCTAGGGCATATACACTAACAAGAAGGAAATAATTTTGTACTAGAGAAAAATTTTATGAATATTTTCTTAAATCATGCGTTGATTGGGTTTGGTATGTTGTATAACGGTATATACGTTCTAAATTAAACTACAGTTCTAAATATACAGAACACATACAAGAGGAAAAGTTCAGAAATGAACGAATTCTTCTTATAGCATTGTAGACTTGGTCATATCAATGCAACAAGACTAGCGAAGTTGCACAAAAATGGATATTTGAATCCGTTCGAATTTACATCTTATGAAACTTGCCAGTCATGTCTCAATGGCAAGATGACCAAAACTCTGTTTACTGGACACGAAGAAAGAGCTACTGAACTCTTGGGACTGAAACATAGTGATGTATGCGGTCCTATGTCTACACATGCCAGGAATGGTTCCTCGTACTTTATGACATTTGTTAGTTATGTATATGCCCTAGAGCCTATTATTGTACATATGATGTATATTATAGTGGATACTTGGATATATATAGAGAGGACTTTCTTGCTCGACATGATAGTATACTATCTGGTTGCTCTTTGTCTTAACATGTAGACTTGTATTATGATACTGTGTAACGCCTTAGATTTTGATTAGTGTTAACTAGACAATAATTTGGGTTTTTGGTAAAAAGTTTACCAATTTGGTTTCCTCACATTTTATAACATTTAATTAATAATTTATTATTATTTGTTATAACTTGCACACCCTTGTGCATGTTAATGTGAGGGTGTGTTTGTGTTAATCTACTTTAGCAACCATGACAACTTAACCTAATCATAATCCTTGCTTTAACCTTAACCCTAAACCCTTGATATTTGTGTGAGATATTTCTTTTGGGTTTTGTTTTGGGGAGAGGTGGCATGGTGAGCTTAATGCTTGCATTAATGAGGAGTTAATGCAAGGGTGCACTCACCCTCTTACACTCACCTCTCTCTCTTTTCTTCACACCCTCTCTCATTCTCTCTCACTTCATCTCTTAGCATTATCTATCATCTCCCTCTCCCCTCAACTGAACACTTATCCACTCTTCACTAAACCTTCACTAATCTTCTTCGAAACATCACCAAAATTTCTTTTCAAGACTTGTTTTGCCTCTAGGGTCCATTGGATCTTGGAAAGCTAAGATCTTTGAGCTTGTGGGAGTAGGTAATGATCTCTATCTGTTAAGTAGTTGCTTATAATGTTGTGTAACTTGTTCGTTTTAGTTTAGAACGCTTAAAGTATCGTTTCGAACATATATCATATTTTTAGTGTCAATATATGATATCTATGATCTGTTGTGACCCAGAGTGTGTACTAGAATCAAACAATGTAGTTGTGTTGAACTAGAGACCCTAAGCTTTAACCTGAAGCACGAACCCCAGGGGCTCGGTTTTGGCTGGCGACTCACCATGAAATTCCGGCGACCTCGGCTTAGTGGGGGAATTAGGGTGTGGGTTTTTGTGGGTAGGTGTGTTTGGACCTGTTTGATTTTTGGGTTTTCACTGTATACAAAATCTGGGATCACATCGCTTGTTTCTAGTGTTACGACCTACGTGCGTTACGTTATCCGACACGGTTCGTGTCTTTGTGTAGATTTTGCTCTTGGGTTGGTTTCGTAGTGTCACTACGCACGTTAGCCACTAGACGAACACATGAGAGTATGTTTGGAGTTGGTGCGTCGGTCAAACGTAGTTTGTACATGTTATTGGTCGATTGCTAATATACACTTGCTTTGTTGTTTCGTGATTTCAGGATCGCAGGCCGAGACTTCGGACGCTGCAAAGAAGGGAAAGCGAGTGATTGGCTTTACTTAGCCCCAGGATCATCAGTGAGTAGATTTAACATCTACAGGGGAATCGCCCGCATGGCGTTATGCGTCTGGGCTAGATATGATATGATATTAGTCGCATGTTTATATTGTATATATAGAGTTTGCGCATAAACTTTAGTGCATATTATTACTTGTTGTGCTTGGACTTATACCTTTTGGACACTGCATTATTATTGATGGTTCATGTTGCACGAGCACTGATTTTTATGCCACACACACCGTTAATAATTGCCATGATACGCGCAACACACATACATATATGATATTGGTTAGGGACATTGAGACATTGATTCATATTCCATTGCGCATATGACATATAACATACCTGTATACCTACATGCTTACACATATGCCTTGCCATATCTACATGCTAGTTACCCACATACCTATATGGTATTATACCATTAGAGATAGATATATACACATATGAGACATAGCTACATGTACATCTTGTATACATACTTACATATACACTTACCTAGCTTGATATAGCTACACACATACCTGGAGGGTATTACATCATTACTGATTGGTAGATATACACATCTTGCTATACCGACATGGTTACACATACCTGGCTATAGCTACATGTTCACCTTTATATGATGTTGTATGGATTTAGAGAAATTAGGAACCGCATAATATATTTAATAACTTATTGCAGTTAAATAGCGGTTTTTCCTTTATATACTCATATTACTGTTTCATGTTGCATATATTATATTCATTGATTTTTCGCATTGAGATATGGATTTCACATGATATTTTCTGGATTTGAGGACCATGGTAGTTTCATGAAATTATGCATTATTTGAAAAACCCGGTTTCTCTTGATATGATATTTCATCATCCACCATGAGATTTCTCGGTTCTGATATATACCCCATGCGAGGAGGCATCGTGGGCCGTATGCGGGTACATGGTGGGGCCCGGAGGTACCCGGGGCAAGAAAGGTATGTCGAAGGTTCACGCCGATGAGCCTTGCAGGAGAACCATACCTACTGGTGATAGTATTTTGGACTCGGCGGTGATCGCGTAGATATCGACCGTAGTCATGTACGTATGGATACGGGGAATTCGAGTATCGAAGCTGGGCACTCGGGTTTCCGATGAACGTATGATACGTACATATCAGGGCAGTCGTGGTGACGACGCCTGATAGATGAGTATTTATGTGTCGATGCTAGACACTAGTTTTCATGATATTTTACCTCTAAGTATATATATCAGTGGTATGGGACGCTGTTATATATGCATGTATATATATATATCAGTGGTATGGGACGCTGTTATATATATATATATATATATATATCATCATAATGATCTGTGCAAGTATTCTTATTCATTTATATGAGGGCCGATATGAGGGCCGATCTGTGGGCCATATGAGGGCCGATCTAAGGGCCGATTTCAAGAATTTAGTATTTGGATTTGTTTTTATGGACACTAGTCCTGCCACGATGAGAATTCCGTGAGGATGACATGTTTTATTCCATATTCCGCATTTATTTTATATGCATTGCTTCATGTATTAGTTGTACCTGATAGAATACCTTTTATGACTGTTGCATATACATATTGCTAAATTATTGCTTCATGTATTAGTTGTACCTGATAGAGTACCTTTCATGACTGTTGCATACATATGGACATTTATTGATATTAACTTGCATGTGATAGATTTGCTTTTTACGTGCATACTTGCGATTACCTGCATATGTTATTTACTATTCACGAGTTCGCAACTCACCCCCGTTGTGCCACAGGGTTTGCAGGTTGTTCCTCAGAGTAGTCGAGTCAGGGCTTTTACCTATCTTATCATCTTTTGCCGCGGATACCATTATGGATGACTGTGTGCAGTTTTGCTATAGGTGGGTTTTGCGGTTATCCGATATTGCTCATTGTATATTCGTTGTATCTTGTACTCTCCATCTACCATTATCATGTATTGACTTAGAAACGAGTTGTGAGGACGATATTGTATATTATTTTGTGACTTGGGGGTCTTTTAAGCAGTTTTATTTATATCGTCTTTTTCTTCGCTACGGCGTCGTATATTTGCTTGTGGTGGTTGTTTTCCACCTTTGGGCATGGATTTGCTCCCGTTGGGAATGCTTTACTCATATATTTATGTTGTACCCTTTTGGGGGCTTGTTTTACAAAGGAGGTGCTGCCAAATTTTTAAAGGAAATAAATTAGGACTTTAAAGAATTTGATTGAGATTTCAAAATTTTTAACAATGTTATTATCACTTACTACTTTTGATGGTTTAGATTGCTGGGTTTTTGGCTTACTTGAATTACATTACGCCTGGAGACTTTACATAGTTTAAGGGCCGTCACGTGTTAAATTTTTGGGTCATGACATACTGTCTTGCTCTCACATGTTGATAAAGACTTTAGGATGTGGACTTGACTACTAGGATTATGATGGAGATCATACTAGTGGGGCCATGGTAGTCCACAAGTACATCATTTAATTATTCCTAGTCGAGGGTGTATCAAGATAAGGCATCGATATTCCAGAGTAGACTAGCGTATACGCTTCTTGACCCATATGATGGGCGATGGATGATCCCACATCCATTGGTGTTTGACATCAAAGCTGGTATACGGATGCTCAGTGGAGACTGGGTTCACTGAACGGACTCACCGAGAACTCCTAGTTGGTATTATACCTATCGTCAGATAGAAGTTCTCTGGTGACACTGGTACAGGTTAGTCTGTAGACCCGAGATCGTCATAGAGTCTTATGTGATTCCCACTGTGCTTTGATTTCCACCTTACCACGTTCAAGAGAACATGCAAAACGGTGGCTTTTGGGTACAGCCCCGAATCACATGGAGGCAATGAGCGATAGGAAGGGTTTCGTCTCTCCTGGTATTGGTGGTTGATGTTGCGCTGTGCTCGATTGGCTATAACAGGAAGTCCCTGGTCAGGGCTGATATGGAGATCTACTGGTAGGTGTTATCAGTAGTTTCTCGACCCGTTATGAGCCTCACATCGGCACGACTTTGTAAGTTATATGTATGCCCTAGAGGCCATTATTGTATATGAGATGTATATTATAATGGATGCTTGGACATATATAGGGAGGACTTTCTTGCTCGACATGATAGTATGCTATCTGGTTGCTCTTTGTCTTAACATGTTGACTTGTATAAGTGATGTTGTCTTGCTCTCACATGTTGATAAAGCCCTTAAGATGTGTACTTGACTACAAGGACTATAATGGAGATCATAGTAGTAGGGCCAAGGGTAGTCCACAAATACACCCTATAATTGTTCCTAGTCGAGGGTGTATCGAGACAGGGCATCGATATTCCAGAGTAGATTAGCATATACGCATCTTGACCCATATGATGGGCAATGGATGATCCCACATCCATTGGTGTTTGACATCAAAGATGGTATACAGGTGCTCAGTGGAGACTGGGTACACTGAACGGACTCGCCGAAAACTAATAGATGGTATTATACCTATCGTCAGATAGCAGTTCTCCGGTGTGTCATGCTTGATGCCACATGTAACATAGGTGTATGGGACTTACACCATACTTATAATAATGTAAGAGTTTTGTTTATTTAAAATAAATCAAAATTAATGGTAATTAATCACATGGTTGAAGCTTGTAGAAGCTTATGGAACCATTGACCAAGTCCACTCATTTTGTTTTACTTGAAGATATTTATTAACCCAACCATTATTGTTAACCCATGGTTGATTCTCTACATGAGTTAGTGTATGACACTAGCTCACCTATGGTTGCTATTCTCACCTCATGAGTTTCATTCTCATCTTATCTTCATCTTCTTCTTCCTCATGAAAAAGTTCACTAGCTTTTGAAATAGTGAAGAAATATTGTGAGAAAAATAAATCTAAAGTGAACTCATTTCCTACTTCATCATCCTCTACTATATTAGCCATTTAGTTTAGGGTGTTTGCTTTACTAATCTACCATTAGTGAAGAGATAGCATGAGCTTGTGTCTCCTCGACATAGATCATCTTCGGCCTCGAAGAGTTCGAGCATGCTTATTCATTTCTTTATGTGAACCCTTACTAGAGTTCGGGTGTTCACTACTTGGAGCGAAGGAACTACTTCATAGAGCTTTAGAAGTGAAGGACCGGTCTACAATGGTTGTATTCCTCATTCACTTGTTTGTAAAATTGTTTGCATGTTATATTCGCTTAAATCTCTAGTTAAGATTCTAGGGTTAGGGTTCTTTAGAACGGCAAAAATTTGAAATTGGCATGGAGGATGCCTCCCGAAACCTTGCTATCGCGCTACGGAACCCTACAGACTTATCAGTTACTTTGGTCTGACGTTTACCACCCCAAGACTGGATATACGACATAACAGACGAAGAGACCGGACTGTACGGTAAGGTTACTGATTGGATTTGCAGGAGTATGAGCAGGCTTGCTTGTTGATCTTCTGATCGCTTAATACCCGGGTGGCCGTTACGTTTAGCAGATCGCTTGTGCCTTGTGTTCGCAGGAACCATTGACCAATTGCTTGGATATTTGTCATGGTTGAGCTTGGATGAATCTTGTAGAACCATTGACTTGCTCCACCAATTTTGTTTTACTTAAGATATTTATTAACCTAACCCTTATCACTTAGCCATGGCCAATTCTCTACATGGGTTAGTGCATGACATAAAATCACCCATGGTTGCATTTCTAATTTCATCTTATTATTCATTCATAATCTTCTTCATTCATCTCCCTCAATCTCACTCTTTGGTTTGAGGAAGTGAAGAAAAATTGTAAGAAATTAAATTCTAAAGTGAGCAAAATTCCTACTTCATCATCCTCTACTAAACTGTTAGTTATATGTATGCCCTAAAGGCCATTACTGTACATACGATGTATATTGTAATGGATGCTTGGACATATATAGAGAGGACTTTCTTGCTCGACATGATAGTATGCTATCTGGTTGTTCTTTATCTTAACATGTACACTGATTGTCTCTATGATACATGTTGATAAAGCTCTTAGGATAAGTACTCGACTACTGGGACTATGATGAGATCATACTAGTGGGGTCACGGTAGTCGACGAGTACATCCTATAACTGTTCCTAGTCGAGGGTGTATCGAGACAGGGCATCGATGCACCAGAGTAGACTAGCGTATACGCATCTTGACCCATATGATGGGCGATGGATGATCCCATATCCATCGGTGTTTGACATCAAGGATGGTGTACGGGTGCTCAGTAGAGACTGGGTACACTGGACGGACTTGCCGAGAACTCCCAGATGGTATTATACCTCACGTCAGATGGCAGTTCTCCGGTGACCCTGGTACAGAGTAGTCTGTTGACCCGAGATCGTCATAGAGTCTTGTGTGATTCCCACTGTGCTTTAATTTCCATCATACCACGTCCAAGAGGGCGTGCAAAAAGGTGGCTTTTGGGTAGAGACCCGATTCACATGGAGGCGATAAGCGATAGGACGGGATTCGTCTCTCCCATATAGGGAGTTGATGTTGTGCTGTGTTCGATTGGATATAACTGGAATTCCTTGGCCAGGGTTGCTGAGATTTACTGGTAAGTGTTATCAGTAGTTTTTGGAACTGTTATAGGCCTCATATCGACACGACTTATCGAGCTACTGGGGTCTGACGTTTACCACCTGATTGGTAGAGATTCTGCGTGTTCAAGTTTAGTTAATTACCGCAATCAAAACGGTTTCGCTTGTAGCTAGCCGGTTGAGTACGGGTCGTTCGCAGGGAGATGGGAATCTTTTTCTATGTGCTTTAACGAGTTAAGTCCAGTTTTCCAGATTTGTTTGTGATTATCTAAGTGTTAAAATGATATGTAAAGAGAGCTTGTTAGGGTTAGGATTAGGTTAGTTTGAGTTAGGAGTCCCTCACTTCTTTCATTGCCACTCTTAATATCGGTGTTACGGTAATCGGCAACAACGAGGATTAGCACGACTAGGAAGGAACTTGCGAGTATAAGCTAGGCTTTCCAACTCTTAAGTTCTTCCTTTTGGTGCTTTTCCGTCCGTTCTTGGCTCTTAACCATAACCTCCGGTTAATTCAACCACAACCGGTCGCACTACGGAATCACCGCTATCATGTAGGATAGGGTGCCGTAAGGAGCGGATTGTGGTTCAATTAACGGGAGTCGATTTAAGATGTTGGGCAAGGAAAGAGTGAGAGAGATTTCCTTCTCTCAAACTTCCCTTATCCTACCCTAACAAGTATGAAACTACTCACACATCATACGGAAAAATAAAACAAAAGAGGAAGATAGAAAGAAGGAGATTAGAAGATAACAACTAGCTATTTGCGACCTCACCTTGGCAAGGATCAAGCGTAAGCATCATGGTTGTTTTAAGGATAAAGAAAAAGAGAAAGAACAACAAGAAATAACAACAACTAAGTTATCAAATGAAAATTACAACAATTAACAAGTTAACTAAAGAACAAGACAAGCATGATAAGTAAACGGTTCTTCTTTATTCATCATTCTTCACTCACAAAAGCTCACTACAAGATTTTCAATGGAGAAGAGATGAGAAGAGGAAGAAGAAACAAGTATTCTAAACCTAGAAAAATACAAGATTATGCACCCTTGGCTTCACAAGTTTTGGACTATTTATAGGCAGGGAAATGGAAATCTAGGGCAACAATCTGTCTCTATATGAAAAGACAAAAATACCCCTAAAAAATGGTCAACTGCCGCCACCATATGGCCGCGGAACCGCGGCCTAAACCCCCTATTGGCCGCGGTTCCGCGGCCCTTTGGAGGAGTTGGGCTCTCTGCTTTTTTGGGCTTCCCTGGTCTTTCATGTTCTTTATTCTGGCATATGATTTTTCTCAGATTTGCTTCACGATTTTTCCAAAATTTCTGTTGAGCAAAAGGTGATTTGATGTGTATCTTTTTGTCATGATTTCCTCGAGCTCCGTGTAGATTTCTTGGATCTTGTGCTGCCATTGAGCCTTGTGCATGAAAACGAAATTGATTTGCCATTTTGTCTCTTAAACTGGTGTGTGGCAACAGACGGATAAAGAGCGGAGATCCGTGTTTTATCTGTGGTGGCAAGAACCCGGACTTTGTCGTGTTTTTCCATGAATTTCACCGTTTTAGAGCCGAGAACCTGTATCCTGCAATTGACTAGCAAACACGGCTCAAGAGTACCTACCGATATGCAATGTGATAAAAATTGGGCAGTATGAAAATGCAAAAATCTGATATGAACAAATACCCCCAAACTTATCATTTGCTCGTCCCGAGCAAAGCCAATTTATTCACAAAAAATCCTAACCTCACTTTCGCAAGGAACGCGATTGCTCTGAGCATGTGCAACAAGCCGTTAAACCTCTAGGTGTCCCTAGTAGGAGGAGTGTTGTCTCCTGAGGGTTTTCAGCGGATTACACCCACAAAATCCGGTCAAGTTAGTTTTGTAAAATAACTAAGATTCAAACCCTAAGGTTTTGTTTCAGAAAATAACAATTCTATTATCCTAAGCCTAGACTATCGAACCTTTATTTTTCACACCTCGCTTCTTATTTAACTACAGCTTTTATATGTCTTCACGTGCAGTGCAAATAGTGTCGTTAAGTTCCAGAAAGGTCGAATAAAGTCCTCATAATAAAGCCCGGATAAGAATTTTGAAAGGATCACATAAGTTTTATAAAGAGTTAAGCATTTTTCAAGTTTCGTTTTCCAGTAAAGTTTCAAATTTAGAATTTCTATCTTCCCTAACAGGAAACTAGGTCTTATTCTTCACTCCACCTTTTTCTTGTTTTCATTTCATACACACCTCTGTGAACGTGCAGTAGTCTTTATCATAGAATAAAACCTTCATATCTCCGCTAAAATTTTTATAAAAGCCTGTCTTTTATCAAGATTATTCTCACACAAAGAACCGTTAGGAATTTTAACTCGGAGAGAACACTTGCTTGACTTTGTTTTTATCTGGACTTTCTAGGCTTCTTAGCGAGCTTTGGGCCAATGCACCCAAACCAGTTGGTTTTAGGGCATTAGGTGTAGAAACACCCCAGCGGACTTAATTACTCAAGTTACCTAGGTCCAAAAACAAAAGACAGTTTGGCGTGAAAATCATGATGATTTAATACGAACGGAGATATAACCGGCAGTTCAATTATTTTTTGGATAAAAGACGTGTTTAGTGGGTTCGGTGTGTAATCATTCCAATCAAGTTTTAGATGGGTTATTTTTCAGACTTAGTTCCAATTAAGGGGTCAATAACATTCCTTCATATTCACTTCACTTCATAAACTATTCTTGATATTACTTATTTCAGAACAAACCTATTTGATCCTCAGAAAATCATTGATCCATTTAAAAGTTTTTAGACATAAAAGACTTGTCATCTAATTTCCAAAACTCACGACACGTGTAGTGTGATGTAAAGACGTATATCAACTATAGTTAACTTCAAAGGAGAGTTATCTTTCCGGTTTTCAAAATCTAAACATAAGATTTAGTTATTCTTATCTTATCAAACAAAACTGTCGAAATGTTGAATCAGAGTCCTCCCACTAGCTAACTTGACAAAAAAGTTTTTATGTTTTTAGAAAATTTTCAGATTTTTATGGATTTTATGGATAAAAATATACATATGAATGCGAAGGTTAGAAATGCGTACCGAGCGTACCCCCAAACTTAAACTGGACAGTGTCCTCACTGTCATTGCAAGAAGAGATCATTTGAAGGGTCAAAATTGTCGGTTAGCGATACACAATGTTTTTTTTGTTTTGTTTTTGTTTTTAAAGAAAAGAAAAAGAAAAAGAATATCCACAAATATATACAAAATGGTTTATACATACCCCCAAACTTATTTGGAACAGTGTCCACTTGTTCTTGGCTGGAAAACCGAAGTTTGGAGGTAGGCAGAGGAAGATCATG
This sequence comes from Agapanthus africanus, assembly GCA_030015575.1. Taxonomy (NCBI): domain Eukaryota; kingdom Viridiplantae; phylum Streptophyta; class Magnoliopsida; order Asparagales; family Amaryllidaceae; genus Agapanthus; species Agapanthus africanus. The sequence continues at coordinate 87,912,982 of CM057343.1, forward strand.
CAGGGTAAACCGGCTCCTGTAAGAACAGGAGCTCCTCTGTTGGTTCGGCGCTAAGGTACGGTTTAAGTCGGTGTCCGTTCACTTTGAAAAATGAACCGTCCTTTGGATTTTCCAAATCCACAGCGCCATGCGGATACACATTCCGCACAAAATACGGCCCTTTCCAGCGAGATCTGAGCTTTCCTGGATGGAAGTGAAGTCGGGTGTCGTAAAGCAGTACCTGCTCACCAGGTACGAAAGTTTTGCACGAAAGGTGTTTATCGTGAAACACCTTCGTTCAGTTCTTAACGACAACCGCGTTATCGTAGGCCTCATCCCTAAGCTCGCTCAGTTCGTTCAACTGCAGCTTCCGATGGCTGCCCGCATCTTCGAGAGACAGATTCAACTCCTTTATCGCCCAAAATGTGCGATGCTCTATTTCGACAGGTAGGTGGCAGGCTTTTCCGTACACAAGCCGATAGGGAGACATGCCAAGGTCGGTCTTATAAGCGGTTCGAAATGCCCAAAGGGCATCAGTGAGTTTCAGCGACCAATCCTTACGGTTCTTGGAAACCGTCTTCTCCAGTATCTGCTTGATTTGCCGATTTGAAACTTCGGCCTGCCCGCAGGTTTGGGGGTGGTAGGGCGTGGATAGCTTATGATTAATGGAATATTTCCGCATCAGGGCCTCGAAAGTCTTGTTGCAAAAATGACTTCCATTGTCGCTAATGATCGCTCGGGGGTGCCCAAACCGGGAGAAATGTTTTCTTTAAGGAACCTAATGACAACTTTGTTGTCGTTAGTCCGGCTGGGCACAGCCTCGACCCATTTAGAGACGTAATCAACAGCGAGAAGGATGTACAAGTTCCCAAAAGAGCTGGGAAACGGCCCCATGAAATCTATCCCCCAAACATCGAAAATCTCCACAACCAAGATCGGTTGGAGCGGCATCTCGTTCCTCCGGGATATCCGGCCCAAGTGTTGGCACCGAGAGCAAGTCTTGCAATAGTCATGAGCATCTTTAAAGAGTTGTGGCCAGTAGAAACCACATTGCAAGATCTTCTCAGCTGTCTTTCTGGGGCCAAAATGCCCGCCACATGCTTGATCGTGGCAAAATGACAGCACACTCTTGAATTCCTCATCAGGGACACATCGACGAATAATCTGGTCGGGACAGTACTTGAACAAATAGGGTTCGTCCCAGTAAAAGTGTTTTACTTGGGATAAGAAGCGAAGTCTGTCCTGTCTTGACCATTCAGTCGGTAGTAATCCCGTGGCCAAATAGTTCACAATATCTGCGAACCAGGGTTCGCAAGATACTGTCAAGAGCTGTTCATCCGGGAAAACGTCGTTGATCGGAATTGGAAGCGAAGGAGAAGAAGGAAGTCGTGAGAGATGGTCGGCAACTACGTTTTCACATCCTCGTTTGTCCTTAATGACAAGGTCAAACTCTTGAAGCAAGAGGATCCAACGGATTAACCGAGATTTTGCATCTTTCTTCGCAAAAAGATGGCGCAGAGCAGAATGGTCGGTGTAGACAATGACTGGAGAGCCGATGAGGTAAGGCCTGAACTTTTCTAAAGCAAATACAACAGCCAAGAATTCCTTCTCAGTTGTTGTATAATTGAGTTGGGCGTCGTTCAGGGTTCGGCTCTCATAATAGATTACGTGCGGCATCTTGTTGATGTGTTGTCCAAGGACAGCACCAATGGCAAAGTCGGATGCATCGCACATAATCTCAAATGGGTGCGTCCAGTCAGGGGAAGAAAGAACGGGAGCAGAAGTGAGTGAGCGTTTCAATAACTCGAATGCAGTCACACAGCTCGAGTTGAAGTCGAATGGCGTATCCTTGGCCAGCAAAAGGGTCAAGGGCTTAGCAATCTTGCTAAAGTCCTTGATGAACCGTCTATAGAAACCGGCATGGCCAAGGAAGGCTCGGATATCTCTGATGCAACGGGGAGGAGGTAGATTGGAAATGACCTCAATCTTTGCTTTGTCAACCTCTATGCCATTTTGCGAGATGATATGTCCTAAGACAATACCTTCGCGCACCATGAAGTGGCACTTCTCCCAAGTCAAAGTGAGATTCTTGTCCTTACATCGGGTAAGGACAGCGTCAAGATGCAGCAAACACTCGTTGAAGGAATCGCCGAAAATTGAGAAATCATCCATGAAAATCTCCAGAAATTTTTCCACCATGTCTGAAAAGATTCCCATCATACACCGCTGGAAGGTAGCGGGCGCATTGCATAACCCAAAGGGCATGCGACGATATGCAAACGTGCCGAAAGGACAAGTGAAAGTGGTCTTGTCCTGGTCTTTTTCGGCGATGGGAATTTGATTATAGCCGGAGTAGCCATCAAGAAAGCAGTAGTACTCGTGTCCGGCCAATCGTTCAAGCATTTGGTCAATGAAAGGTAGCGGAAAGTGGTCCTTCCGCGTTGCGGCGTTGAGTTTTCTGTAATCAATGCATACTCGCCACCCAGTTTGGGTGCGAGTAGGGATTAACTCGTTCGCCTCGTTGGTTATGACCGTGATGCTCGACTTCTTGGGGACAACATGAATGGGGCTCACCCACTGGCTATCAGAGATAGGGTAAATGATACCACTATCTAGACATTTTACGATCTCCTTCATCACAGCCTCTTTCATGACTGGATTGAGCCGTCTTTATGGATCTCGGGCTGGTTTGGCATCATCCATCAGATGAATGTGATGCTCAACGATCAGGGGACTAATCCCCTTGATGTCCGCCATGGACCAGCCAAAAGCTTGCCTGTTGCTGTGCAAGACCGCGAGAAGGGCTTTCTCTTGCTCGGGAGCTAGAGAAGCCGAGATGATGACAGGCAGGGTCTCGTTCTCACCTAAGTAAGCGTACTTAAGGTGAGACGGCAAAGGCTTGAGTTCGAGCGTTGGAGGTGAAATGATGGAAGGCAAGATTGGTGAAACGGTCTCGAACTCAAAAGATTCCAGCAAAGGTTCAAAACGAGTGTAAGCGACCGAGTCGGATGGTTCAGGTAACTCATCCAGAAATTCGAAGGATTCAAACTCGGGTGGTGAGCGGCTAAGATCGTTCAAGAATGTGAAACACTCGTAGTCGTTGTTGGGCGCAGAAACAGCAGCAGGTTCGAGGAGGAACGCACTAGTGGCGTCAAGATTATCGTGATTAAACAGAAACTCCTCGAATTCACATTCTTCTAGGGTGATCTCCTGGATCGAGCAGACGTCCAGTATATGAGCATTAGGTTCGGAGGGCTGATTCCCCAACCTAAAAATGTTGAGTTCAATCGTCATATTTCCAAAAGATAGGTTCATCGAACCATTGCGACAATTGATCACAGCATTTGACGTTGCAAGGAATGGGCGACCGAGTATCACCGGAATTTGATTCCGGGGGTTAGCTACAGGCTGTGTGTCTAATACAATGAAGTCAACGGGGAATATGAAGTCCCCGACTTTGATCAACACATCCTCTAGCTCACCCCTAGGATGGGTGATCGATCGGTCGGCCATTTGGAGAGTGCAGTGCGTGGGTTTCAGCTCTCCGACGCCTAATTGCTCGTATACTGAGTACGGAAGCAGTTTAACACTGGCACCAAGATCTAATAGTGCGTGGTTGATGTTCTTATCCCTAATGGTAATAGAAATCGTAGGACAGCCAGGGTCCTTCCGTTTTTGTGGTAAAGATTGGGTAAGGGCATCACTCACAGCACTAGCCAAGAAAACTTTCTTGGGTACCTGAGACTTTCTCTTTTTCGTGCACAAGTCCTTTAAGATTTTAGCGTAGGACGGGACTTGTTGGACAGCATCTAAAAGAGGAATGTTAATGTTAACCTGCTTAAATAACTCCAGAATCTTCTCCATTTGAGGATTTTGTTTATTAGACCTCAACCGGTTTGGAAATGGGACATTTTTAAAATTGGTTGAGTCTAATGCTTGTGGAGGAGATTGTGGAGTAGGAACGGATCCCAGAACAGGTGTTTTCGTGGAGTGAGAAGTGGGTCCATTCAAAGTAGAAGAAGAGGAAGGAGTGCCTTGTGAAGAACGGAGAATAGGCTCAGAAGAAGAAGAAGCAGGAGATGAAGAAGAAGAAGAAGAAGCGGCCGGGGTGTCATCATTGATCCGTGTGCCGATGTTGTTTTGCAGCATCCTTCCCGATCTCAATGTGGTCACGGCACTCACATTATGGTCCTGTTGTTCAAGAGCAACATGTACATTCTGTGGGTGACCGGGATTTGGGAGTGGCTGGGACGGGAGCTTCCCCTTCTCTCGCTCACTTAAGGCCGCATTCAGTTGTGCAATCTGGGCCTCGATGGTTTTGATGCTTTGCCCATGAGCGGCAGTGTGTTGCACTAAGGACTGAATGGAAGACTGGATGTTTGTGGTGGATTGAGTCGATTGTTTGACGAACGCCTCCAGACTTCGTTCGAGCGAGGAAACCTTATCGTTGTTTGACGGAACAAAGTTGTTTGGTGGAAAAGAATTGTTGGGTGCAAAGTTGTTCGTATGATTTTGGAAAGGTTGGGGTTGGAAGGGTTGCTGAAACTGCTGTTGAGTTTGTTGTTGCGCTTGTTGTTGCGACGGAGGGGCCCTTTGGAAATTGTTGCCTTGGAATTGATTCTGATTCTGATTCCAGGCGAAATTGGGGTGGTTCCTCCAACCGGGAGGAAGAGTATGGATCATTCCTCGGTCTTTGCTGGAATGCAGCATTAACCTGATCCTGTCCTTGCGATGGTGGATTGTAAGGACACTCTTCGGTCAAGTGAGAAGGATCGGAACAACAAGCGCAGATGGTACGAAGGGGAAGAACTGGGGTAGGAGCAGGAGAAGAGAATTTGCTCTCTATCGCTTCAAGTTTTCTCGTTATTGCGGCCATTTCAGCTTTCATCGCAATAGAGACGTCAAGTTGGTGAATTCCTACCCTAGACTGACCGGTAGAAGTGGAGGTAGAAGAAGAAGACGTCGGTCTAGTGCTCTCCCATTGTAGCGTTTGCTCCGCAAGGTCATCAAAGAATTGCCACGCTTCCTCGTCAGATTTGGATAGGAAGTGGCCCTGACAGATGGTTTCCAACAACTGCTTCGTTGCTGGGTTCAGGCCCTCGTATAAGGTTTGGCAAAGTTGCCATTTCTCTATACCGTGGTGAGGACACTGAACAAGAAGGTCTTTGTACCGGTCAAAGCACTTCCAGAAGGGTTCAGAAGGAAGCTGAGAGAATTGGTTGATTTCATTGCGAATCCTTGCGGTTTTATGATTCGGATAAAATTTCTTTAGAAACGCTTTTACAAACTCGTCCCAACTGGTTATGGAGTGGGAAGCGGTGCTATACAGCCATTTTTCAGCAAGATCGCATAAAGTGAACGGAATGACCCGTAGACATATAGCATCATCCGACAGTTGGGTAGTTTTCATCATGGCACAGACGTTTTGAAATTTGTTGATGAAGATATAGGCATCTTCAGATTCAAGCCCATGAAATCGTGGAAGCATGTTGATGAAGTGGGGCTTAATTTCAAAATTATCCCCATTTGCCGGTGGAAGAGAAAGGCAGGTGGGAAGTGCAGAACGGGTGGGATAGAAACGATCCTGGAGCGCGATTCGCTGCGGCGCTACAACAGGCGGTGGTGGTGGGTTATTGGTCTCCGTAGGAGGTGGAGCCAATCCAGGGGTAGTCAAAGAGATGTTCGGATTAAATCCTGACATCGCGGAAGAAGAGGTTGGTGATGGTGAAGGTGAAGATGTATGAACAGAATTCCGGTCAACGTCGGAGTTGGCCAGCAAAGGTAAAGGTGAAAGAGGAGTGGACGGAGTTTCGACGTCTGAGTCGATCGCGTAGTCGGTAGCGACTAACGTAACACGGAAGAGACGGGCGCTAGTGTCTCGAGTCCAAGCGGACATACACTAAACGAGTTTAGTATAGTCAAAGCGGAGAAGGTGAGGGTAAGAAAACGTCAATGGAGAAAGGCGATGGGTGGTGTGTGAAAAATGGATTTTGGCGACAAAGGGCAAGTTTTTATAAAAGTTTTTGATTTTTTTTCCTTTTTTTTTTAGAAAGAGCTTTACAGAAATATGTACGGATTTACAGCTTTAAGGAATCACAAACAAGATATGCACAATCACACCTAGATCTAGTGGTCACCTAGGTCAACTAGACAGCTCCTAACTGTTCCAAAGAACTAGAAACAGAATCTCAAACCGCCTCTTCTCCGCCAATTGCGGCCAGATAAGTGCCAGGTAAGTGGGAGGTTGTCCAACGCTTTCGCGAAGTTCCTTAATTAAATAACCACTTGCCTTCGTCACACTTGCCTAGACACCGCAAAGTCAGGATAGGATAAACGGCCGATGCCTGTAATTAGTCATCTGTCCTATTGAGCGCGAAGTCCTTAGGGCTGAGTCTAGTTTTTTTTAATTTAACAATGGTCAATGCATATGCTTTTTGTGATTTCTGGGGTCCTGGGAAGGGTGATGAAATCCCCATCCAATCTGAATTGGTTTCAAGCCCCTTAAGTCCGTATTAATGAATGCAAAGCGATAACAAATTAACTGCAAACAATTTTTATTTTTTTAGCGCGGCGCAAAGAATCCTGCACAAGAACAGTTTATTGGAAGGGGGAAAAGAATTTGCGCAAAGAAGGCTGCAGAAAACACAGTTCAGTGGAGTCCAGAGGAGTGGGAAAGAGGAAAGAGATACTCACAGAAAGAGTGGCACCATGAAGGCCCCAAACGGCCGCGGTTCCGCTGCCTAAGCTTGCTTATGCCGCGGTTCCGCGGCAGTAAGGTGGGTTTAGGCTTCTGGATTTCTTGGGTGGGCTTCCTTGGATGTCCTCTGCTTGTCTGGATTTTCTGAATCTTTATTTGCTCACTCTATCTGCTCCAGATTTTTACTGTAGACCGTTAGCTTCGTTTCAATCCGTTGCGGTGTAGCCGAGAAATGTGGGTCTATCTTCACACGTCTTTGGCACTGAACTTGAATTTCGTATTATCCCACGTCTTGGGCACCGAACTCGAACTTCGTATTTTCCTGCACACTTGCACAAAAACTAATCAAAAATAACAAAATGATTTTTTACAAAGTATTTTTTTTATTTTGGTTATATTTATATTCACAAGTTAACCCGAAAATACACAAAGAAATAAACTACCGTCTCCCCGGCAGCGGCGCCATTTGATTGGTAGAGATTCTGCGTGTTCAAGTTTAGTTAATTACCGCAATCAAGATGGTTTCGCTTGTAGCTAGCCGGTTGAGTACGGGTCGTCCGCAGGGAGATGGGAATCTTTTTCTATGTGCTTTAACGAGTTAAGTCCAGTTTTCCAGATTTGTTTGTGATTATCTAAGTGTTAAAATGATATGTAAAGAGGGCTTGTTAGGGTTAGGATTAGGTTAGTTTGAGTTAGGAGTCCCTCACTTCTTTCATTGCCACTCTTAATATCGGTGTTACGGTAATCGGCAACAATGGGGATTAGCACGACTAGGAAGGAACTTGCGAGTATAAGCTAGGCTTTCCAACGCTTAAGTTCTTCCTTTTGGTGCTTGTCCGTCCGTTCTTGGCACTTAGCCATAACCTCCGGTTAATTCAACCACAACCGGTCTCACTACGGAATCACCGCTATCATGTAGGATAGGGTGCCGTAAGGAGCGGATTGTGGTTCAATTAACGGGAGTCGATTTAAGATGTTGGGCAAGGAAAGAGTGAGAGAGATTTCCTTCTCTCAAACTTCCCTTATCCTACCCTAACAAGTATGAAACTACTCACACATCATACGGAAAAATAAAACAAAAGAGGAAGATAGAAAGAAGGAGATTAGAAGATAACAACTAGCTATTTGCGACCTCACCTTGGCAAGGATCAAGCGTAAGCATCATGGTTGTTTTAAGGATAAAGAAAAAGAGAAAGAACAATAAGAAATAACAACAACTAGTTATCAAATGAAAATTACAACAATTAACAAGTTAACTAAAGAACAAGACAAGCATGATAAGTAAACGGTTCTTCTTTATTCATCATTCTTCACTCACAAAAGCTCACTACAAGATTTTCAATGGAGAAGAGATGAGAAGAGGAAGAAGAAACAAGTATTCTAAACCTAGAAAAATACAAGATTATGCACCCTTGGCTTCACAAGTTTTGGACTATTTATAGGCAGGGAAATGGAAATCTAGGACAATAATCTGCCTCTATATGAAAAGACAAAAATACCCCTAAAAATGGTCAACTGCCGCCACCATATGGCCGCGGAACCGCGGCCTAGACCCCCTATTGGCCGCGGTTCCGCGGCCCTTTGGAGGAGTTGGGCTCTCTGCTTTTTTGGGCTTCCCTGGTCTTTCATGTCCTTTATTCTGGCATATGATTTTTCTCAGATTTGCTTCACGATTTTTCCAGAATTTCTGTTGAGCAAAAGGTGATTTGATGTGTATCTTTTTGTCATGATTTCCTCGAGCTCCGTGTAGATTTCTTGGATCTTGTGCTGCCATTGAGACTTGTGCATGAAAACGACATTGATTTGCCATTTTTGTCTCTTAAACTGGTGTGTGGCAACAGACGGATAAAGAGCGGAGATCCGTGTTTTATCTGTGGTGGCAAGAACCCGGACTTTGTCGTATTTTTCTATGAATTTCACCGTTTTAGAGCCGAGAACCTGTATCCTGCAATTGACTAGCAAACACGGCTCAAGAGTACCTACCGACATGAAATGTGATAAAAATTGGGCGGTATGAAAATGCAAAAATCTGATATGAACACCACCCCTAGGCGAGATATACGACATATCAGACGACGAGACCAGACTGTACGGGAGTGTTACTGATTGGATTCACAGGAGAATGTACATGCTTGCTTGTTGATCTTCTGAGCGCTCAATACCTGGGTAGCTGTTATGTTTAGCTGACCGCTTGCAGCTTGTAGGTGTTTGATATGATCATCACCTACTGCCGGCGTATTGACGATTCTTTAGAGTCCTACACAGAGGTTTCTCGACTCAGGAAAAACAGAGTATGGGCACATATGTGATATGTGCAGGACCGAGGATAATGCGATATGAGATACCGTATTATGTTCTCGCGATATTTGATATCAGCCGGGTCATCGGATCAAGTGCTGATTCGATGAATCGGTACGGATAGATATTAGTCAGTTATATGCGATATAGCCGGATTGTCGGATCAAGTGTTGATTCGATAATTTAATGTATAATAATATATATGATATATTAAATTATATTAACTAATATTAGCTCACTAAAAGATTCTTTTTCTCACTCGGGTAATACATTGATATACATGCGATATATGTTAATTGTATTATTTTATTTGGTTACAATAAATATTATATATGTGATATATAATATTGTAACATGATATGATAACTAATGCAACATGTTTAGTAGAGATTAAAAAAGATTAGGGTTTGATTTGGGTTAATGGTTTCTAGATGTTTCTAGAAGGTTTTCTTTTTTGTTTTGGAAAAGATATTTACAAGTGACTCATTCTTAACCTAACCCAAACCCTAGCCTTGGTTAATTCTCTACAATGGTTTAGTCAACCATGGTTGCATTATTGATCATCTTTATCGTTTCATTATTCATCACAAAAGGATTCTGATTGATTCATTCATCTTCTTCCTTCTTTCTTTTCATGGAAAAAGCTTTCTAGCTTTTTCTAAGTGATGAAAAATGAGTGAGAATAAGAAAAAAAATGAGAGCAAAAATCCTACTTCATCATCCTCATCTATCCTTGCCATTTAGATGAGGGTGTTCACATCATTTCATGAGTGATAGCTTGTGTTAACGAAACTTCAAGGTAGATCATCTTTGTTATCGAAGATCGGAAGCAAGCTTGTGCCTTTCTCTTCGCGGAGCTTCTTGAGAGTCCGGAAGACGATGATCGCAGCGAAGGGATCTCAACATGGAGCTTATGAAGTGAAGGACCGTATCTACAAAGGTTGTAATCCCTCTCACTTAGTGTTAAAGTGTTTAACATGCTAGTTTTCGCCTAAACTCTAGTTTAAAGATCCGACTTTGGGTTGTTCGGCACGGCTAAAATTTTAATCGGGCATGGTTGATACCTCGTAGACCCTTGTGAGCATGCCTACGAACCCTACAGTAGTATCAGAGCCAAGCTAGAGCTTTAGGCGAAGTCTAGGCGAAGTTCAAAGTCCGATCGAACCGGAAACCCCGACACGAACCCTTCTCTGGATATTTTTCAAAAATGTGATTTTTTATGAATTAAAAATGCTCAGAAAAATAAGCAGGAAAAACTAAGAATTACTGTGAAGTATGGTCCACTAATTCGTTAATTCAGCCGCGGAACCGCCGCCAAACCCTTGGTTCGGCCGAGGTTCCGCGGCTAAATTTTGAATTAGTCCCTGGAAATTCATATATTTATTCTTAGGTCCTTTCTTGTCATTTTTTTCTGGCAAGTTTTTAATTCCACTCAAGTGTTGAGTTTTCTAAGGTTGTATTGGGGACTCGTTGATTCGATCGGATAATTTAACTTTGTTAAGTTTTTCCGGATAATTTTAGAAACTGTTAAAAAGTTCGAACGGATATCAATAACTCACTTTTTCTCCTGTCGGAAATTTTTTCAAAAGTTGGATTTTTTCTCGAGTTTGAAACTTTCGGAAAATCATGCAAGTAACGCGGTGGACCCTCTAGAAGACAACAAACCTTAACTCGATTATGTGACCGTCTTGAACTGCCTCTAAATCTTAGGGTTTGTGGCTGTACGGCGTGCCACATGTGAGGCGTTGGCTTGACCCTTCTACGACTGGACCATCGGTACTGTGGCATGTGATAGATATTTTTGAACTCCGCTCAAGAGTTGAGCTATTTGGGAAATCTTGGTGTTTGATTATTCGATCGGAAAGTTTAACACTGTCTTTTTATCTGGAATGTGATACAATATTTGGAATCCACATGTAGTTATGAGATAACTAAATTGAATGTTATAAATCTAGCAGTTCAGTCTCAATTGATCGGTTGCCACGGGATTTTGATGCGATCAAAAGTCCGTCGCAATCACGTAGCGTA